>JAOYNN010148480.1:0-11227 GCA_025770095.1 Goniobranchus kuniei | reverse complement strand
AAGTTTGATGCAAGGGACTAAAGATCAAACATTTCAAGAAAATTCAACGAAATGTGCCCTTTCAAACTAGGCGCGCATAGGGCCTAAACTGGATGTACGTGTTTAGAGTTGCAGCGGATTGCACAAATATGTGACCAATTGAATTAAGAGTTTAGAGAAAACACCTATAACTTCCTTTTTTGTGGTCAAAAGTCATTTTTTGACACATCTACAGGTGAGGGAATTCCCGCTAAAGCCAAAACTGCAAAAAAAAAAGTGTTTTGGAAAAATTCGGATGTACGCGTTTAGAGAATTACACTCATGATATTATAGTATCGAGAAAGTCATTCTTACCCACTCTTTTTGCTCACTTTCTTCAATTAAAAAATTAATATGCTCATAACTCTGTTAATTTTATTTCTATCCAAAAAAATTAAGAAAGGATTAATGAACTCAAGAAACATACACAGGCCAAATTTCATGCCTGTATTTCAATATTTAGGATTATTATGACAGAAAAGAGATTTTTGCCAAAAACATTTTCCCGTGCACAAATTTTGCGCTTTGTCCCATTTTGTGATGTAATAATTCAGAATAGATCCTATTTGTCTGTAAGAAATTAGGCTTACTTTCTGTTACTAGTTGTACACCTGAGGGGAGTTTTCATAACTTTCCTGTATAAATGGCCCGGTAGCGCTTTCCTAAAAATACATTTTTTAAAACAAATTTGACAAAAATCTTTTTTCCGGCGATCAAATCTTCCAAAATTTTGACACCGTATTGTGATTAATTTTTACAACAGGAAGATCTCTCTTCTTGCTTTCCTTGTGTTCTACAGGTTTTGCTGATGGATACAAATAAAAGGAGTCAGTTAAGTCCATTGGTGTACATTCTACAGCCATGTAAAACTTGGCCCATTTTCACATTCCGCACTTGGTAGCGAAAGATCTAAGTAAAAATAAATAATAGAAAAATTTGTAACTTTTTTATTTATTGTCCAAATGTGATAATTTAAAACCTGAAATTCAAGGTTGATAAGTTCTATCTGATAATGTTAAAAAAGTAGAGAATACTAAAGACAATAAATGTTACCCTAAGATATGCAGTGTTATTGTTATAAGCACAACAGTAAGATGACATAACAGAACTACGATGCTATCACAAATTATTAGTTCTGGCCACCCCTGACTAGTGTAATGGCTTAGTGGTAGAGTGTCGCCTCATAACAGGGAGGTAGCTTAAAATTTAGTAAAATGTCTCGCTTGGCGCTCAGCATTGTGAGAACAGTTCTAAGACTGGTCGACCTTATACATCAATTGGAAGAGTAGCTGAGATAAGTTCTACAATAGTAGCACTACAGGCTCATCTGTGGCAGCATATAAACAGGTCAAAATAGCATCGTCACGGAGATAAGTTACCATGCTGAAAAGTGAAATTAAACCCACAAAATAAGAAATAACAATCCACCCCTGTCCTGTTTTGTCTTTACTACAAAAGATGTTGCATCCTTCTAGCTCATTCTAAACTTTTTTTATTTTTAACGTCCATGCATCAGTTTGAAAACTTGAAATCTGGTTCAGTGCCAAACAAAGCCAATTCAATTGGCAGGTTTTCAAGACTGGGTGGGAGCCCTTATATATTGATGTCTTTAAAAGTGACCATTTAAAATATCTATGACACTTAACAAGCTAAAAATATTACTTTAAAACAAAAATCTTGATGGATGATGCAGCAAATCCTTATTGAGGTCTTGTGACATCAATTAAACTTCCAATTGGTGGCTTTGCTGGATAAAATGCATTCTGGGATTGCTTTGCTGTTGGTCAATTTATCACATTTTTGGAAACCAGTACCTTGGCAATCTAGATGGAGAGGAGAAATAACACACTATACATTAGAACATGAAAGTAACGAGCTCGGAAATAGCGAGTAAAATCTAAATCCCCATTTTTTCCCCTTATTTGCGTCAATAAAATTAGCATGAAAGTAGCGAGTATGAAATTTCAACTCGGAAATAGCGAGTATTTCTTCCCCCATACTAAGACTACAGAGGGTAAAGAAATCAGAGAAATTGACTAAATGTGCTTCTTTTCTTTACTCTTCTTTTTCATTGAAACAAAAGATTATCCAAGGGCGTCGCAAAGCGCCTCAATTAGCCGCGTCACTTGGTCAAAGAGGGGAGTGGAATCAGGAGGGGTGGTGGTGGGGGGAAAGGCCATTGGAGTTGGAGTGTTGCGTACATGTAGTGTAGGCTGGCCTTGACTCACACACTGGGAAAGTGATACCTTTAGGCCTATTGTGTATCAGTGTAATCTAGATCTTGCCTACCACAGCCCAGCCATCCCTAGCCTGACACATAGTCTAGTTCCAGAATCCTACTGAGATGAATTGTATGGGATCTCAGCATCACACTTGCTATGTGATCTCAGCATCACACTTGCACACATTAAACATGAACACACACGTCTAGCATGCTAAACTTTCCTTACCTCTTTTCCTTCCTTTTGACTAATTGTCTTCATCCAGTGCACATCGTCGATATTCTAGCCTAGCCTACTCATTGTTTCTTTTGCAATTATGGCCAATAATATTCAAACTTTTCCTTCAAGCTACTGAGTAACCTTTCATAACTATCTTAGGTTGCTCGGGAATAGCGAGAACTTGGAAATAGCGTGTACCTACGGTTGGACCCGTCAAACTTGTTATTTCCGAGTTCTACTGTAATTGAATTGACTGCAAGCAGTTCACAAGATGATACTTTATTTTTATTAGACTTAAGGTTAATTCATAAAGAAGGTGCAAGGTGCAAACCAAAGTACACTGCAGAAAGCGTTTGCCAAATTCACAGATTCTTTGGACAAACTGTAATATCCTAAACATTTTTCATTTACTGTGGAGTCCACTTAAAATAAACTCGCTTAAGATAAAATCTCGTTTTAAGATAAACCATTTGTCCTGATGTTCTGTCCAATCTACTCATAATCAAATCACGGCTAAAATAAACACAATCATTCTCCCACCACATATTATAGATTTTTCTTGGTCATTTTGATCTCCTTTTCCATACACCACCACCCACACCGACAATGGGTGGATGGGTTTGGTATGCCCCGTTTCTTGCTAGGATCTGACCTCCTGAGCTTTTATGTAGTACCAGCTGGGTACCCCGCTTCGTCGAGTGTGAATCAAAGCATGTATTTTAAGAGACATAGAGAGCACACATAGAGAATGAGAGACAGGTCCATAGTTGGAATGCACACAACAACAAAAACATAAATGAAATTTTTTTAACCAAATAAAAAGAAAGAAAGAATAAAAATTACTCATATCATAGGATTTCTTTCACGTTTGATTTAGATTCTTGTGTAGTCTAGATAATTTTGTTCTATCTGTGACCTCTTGTCTAGAATCTAGATCTCCATAGATAGCTACATCTTGCTTCAAGTGAACTAGAACCCCAAGTATGAAACTAAATAAAAGAATGCTTGAATGCCAATGTTTGGCAGGCTGCAATTAATAATGCCTTCTGGCATCACTTTTCGAACCACTTTTTAATAAAGTGATGGTGAAAACAAACAAGAAACCAAGGGGTCTAAATACAGGTGTCAGAGAATAACTGACTTAAAAGACAGTAGGCCTACAAATGTCCATGCATGGAAGGTTGCAATCAATAGGCCCTAATGCCTTCTGACAACACTTTTAGAACCAATTTTAAACAAAATATGGACGGAGAAAACAAAACGAAACAAAGTGGGCTAAATACAGGTATTAGCGAAGAATTGACTTTTTTTTTTTAAATACATGCTTCAATTAAACAGCTTCTTGTCATTGTCTTGATCATCCTAGCACTAATTGTCAGCTACGTGTCAATATTCAAGCCTGTAGTTTTTGTGGTTTAGTCTGTGGGGCGTGCCAAGCACCTAAAAATCCTCAAATATTAATGTAGATATAGCGCTAAATCCACTAAATGTACTCAAAACGCTGTGCCAGTGTTTCCCGACCTGCCTTTTCCAACCAAATACCTTCTCCACTCCATGTGGAGTACATAGAGATGCAGCCATTTTACAGGTGCACTTGTTCTAGCAGACTGACAAGACCCTCCTCTGCCTAAGGTCGGGTACTAAATGACACCTGAGTGGGGTGAGGAAATGTATGTAAATAGCCGTTCCCAAGGACTAAACAGCACCACTACGGCCCAGCCTCATCACCCATCCCTTGACCCCCTTCCTCTTCATTTGTGGGAAGCAAAGGTCATGAAACCTCACTAGATTAGATCTTCTACCCACCCCTCATTTTGAATAAAATGGCTCTTTCCCTTGGAAACGGTTATGACAGACCTTGCTTAAGAGAACTCTTTGATCTGTCAAAAGGATTGTATCTTAAGCAGACTCCACTGTATTTTCTTTACATTTTCAAAAGGATTTTATCTTGAATGGACTCCACTGAATCTTCTTTACATTTTCAAAAGGATTTAATCTTAAGCGGACTCCACTGTATTTTCTTTACATTTTCAAAAGGATTTTATCTTGAGTGGACTCCACTGTATTTTCTTTACATTTTCAAAAGGATTTTATCTTGAGTGGACTCCACTGAATTTTCTTTACATTTTCAAAAGATATTATCTTAAGCGGACTCCACTGTATTTTTTTTTTTTACATTTTCAAAAGTATTTTATCTTAAGCGGACTCCAGTGTATTTTCTTTACATTTTCAAAAGGATTTTATCTTAAGCGGACCCCACTGTATTTTCTTTACATTTTTTTTCCATGCAAAAGTCTAACCTACACGGTGTTTCGATACCTTAGCCCCCCTCTGGCCAGACGATCTGAGGAGGGGCGTGAAGTAAAACTGTATACTATTCGAAAGCTTAACTATTTGTAATCTAAAATCTAAATTTTCATAGATCTAGGTCTATTTTTAAACTGACAGGAGTGTTTTCTTTGAATGTTGATATTTCTTGTTTGGTCGCCATTTTAAGAAAAAATAAACATGTCAAATCCATTTGTTTGAGAGCAAAAAGTGGCCAGGATCATCACTAAATCTTAATGCTTGTGAACATTCAGGTTCTATCATAAAAGGCAGAGTGGAAAAACCATTATGATCTCTACAAACAATCTTCACACTGCTCTTGTAAGGATTTTAGGTGACAAGGATGTTGAAACTCAGCCTTTCATTTCCTTCTCATTTCTCTCTTGGAGTCGTATTTTGCTTGACTAGATGCTGTCAGGAAAATTGGTGGTAGAGATACTAAATATTAATAAAAATGGTTGAAATTTTGGATTTGAGATAAGAAAGAGTCTATGTCAAAACATATGTTGTTGGTTTTGTGTCAGCTGTTCTGGGTTTGTCTGGCCGTGGGTGGTGCGCTAAGGTATCCCAACACCCTGTACATACAGATTCCTCAAACTATCTGCCAGATGCTCAAGAAGCATGAGGAACTCCCTCCCCCAACTGCTTCTACTTTTGGTGGTGAGACAAATTGACTTTTCACATTTCCAGGAGCTTTAGGAAGAATGGATACGATTAAGGAGAATCTTGGAGATTTTAAGAAGACAGTTCTAACAATATTTAGATAAAGTGTTAAGAACCCTCCACTAATGTGACATTAGATTTTTGTTTTGTTTTGTTTATTTGGTGTTTTGGGGCTCCTTTCAACTACAAAGGTCATCTCAGGGCTAATGAAAAAGTAAGGCAAATGACTAATTTAAAGTGAGAAAGAGAACAGAAGTAGTAGAAAAGATATTCAGATGATGAAAAGAAATTGTCAAAAAGGGAACCAAGGACCTAAAACACAATAGCCATTAAGTCCCAAACTGTATCCAGTGGAAACCAGCCAGGATTTGTGCACTAAAGTCCATCTACATAGCAAGTGACCTAAATAGTACTATTTTAAGTCATGCAATGAGCACAAATGGAGGAGAGCCACCGAATAATGTCTCCTTCCTCCCGTAGCAAAACTCTCCCCCTCTGAGAGCACAAAACAGAGCCTGACAGAAGAAAACTTATGTGAGAAGAAGCTCTCTCTCAACCCTCACTCGCATTTTACGAGTTGCATTGGGAGAACCTGCAGTGGTCCTATTCTTCATCGTCTAAGTAAAGGAAAGCGGGAACCACAAGAGGAATGACTTCACAGAATTACAATGCTATCACAGGTAATTGATTGTAGCCACCTCTGTCCGGCCTTTATTGTACTACAAAAGATTTCCAAACTTTCTTCCTCACTCTTCCCAATTATACAAAGCATTTTGAAATCTGGTACAGCTCCAAAGAAAAACCATATCACCTGACAAGTTTTTGACCCTTACGTTGGTACCCATTTTTGACACTAATGCATGCCCATTGCCACCATTTTTAGAGGACACATGAGAAAATGACTGTTATAAGGGGAAAAAACTCATGACCTCTTAGAAGACACAAGATAACTTTATATATAAAGTTTTCAAGATAGGCTAATGAAGGATTGGTCAACACTGTGAGGTATCAGGACATCTCGAAAGGAGCCTACAGACGCAATCGGTCGTTTTGAGATATGGGCCAATAAAGGTCAGTAGGATGGATCTGGTCAAGTTTGAGATAATGGTTGATTCTTACTCTCGAAGCATTTTTCTACCTTTAAAACAGCAGTTTTTGTGAAATTCACAGGTTTTGGATTTTTTCTATGAATATTAAACATGATCAGTTATGGAACCAAGAGAATTTGATGGTGTTAGGGTGATATTTTTCGCTCTCATTGTGCCATTCAAAGGTCTAGACCCTGACAGGGCCTCATGGGGTTTTTCTGGCCTTTATATTTATAAATATTTGCAGAAAACCCTGAAATACTCTCACTTCTGTCCACGGATTGGATAGTATTTTAAGAGAGAGACGCTTTTCACAAGCTAAAGGACGCCGTTATATCCAAATTTTGTTTCCAGGGCAGAATTCAGAGCTGCTGATTCGATCGCGTAATCACATGACCCCGTTAGGACTAAGGGACGCTACTCTTATAGTTCAACAGACATTGTCTGGCCTGTTATTTTCCGTACCACTCGCCTTCACGTTAACTTGATTACAATCCTTTCTGTAACCTGGCAGATTCAAGATGAATACCAAGCTGATAATCTCTCTCTCACTTTCTCTCCCTCTCTCCTACTGACCTCCTCGCTAGACCTAGACCTTATTTCTGTCAGCTTTTCTGTCAACAGGTCTGTCTGTTTGTTTGTCTGCTGGTCTGTCCTTTCATCTACCTGTCAGCCCCTCTGACTCTGTCTGTCTGTCTGTCTGTCTCTCTCTCTCTCTTTGGCAATATTAGATCTAGATCTCTGTCTAGATCTAGATCTATATCTCTGTCAGGCTATCTGTCAGTTTGTCTGTCTCTATGTCTCGTCTCTGTCTCGTCTGTAAGAGCATGAATGCTTATTCTTCCCTTTGTGTGCTTTCACTGTAGGTATGGCCTTGTTACCACTCCAGACATACTTTTTAGTCTGTCTGTCTGCTTTCTACCCCATCTTTATTTCTATCTGTCTGTAGGTATGGTTGTCTGCCTCTGTGTGTCTCTGTCTATCTCCCTTACTCCCCTCTCTTTCTATAGATGATCTCTTTCCCTCCGACCCCCACCCATTAATGTTTCTCTCTCTTACCTTCCGCTCATCGTCAGTCTCTCCATCCGTCTACCTGTTTATCCATCGGTGTGCCTCCTCCTCCACCTCTCTCTATCTCTGTCTTCTTCAATCTCCCCACCTCTCCCTCCAACCCTCCATCCCCCCCCTCTCTCTGATACCACTTATTTCCCTCTCGCACTGTGCCCCACCCTTTCTCTCTATCTATACCCCCACCCATACACACACACACACACTCCCTTTGATTTATTTTCTAGCTCCATAACCCTTCTTACAGGCTTCTTTGGTTGGTGTGTCCCATCTAGGGATCGTCATAACAGTGCAACAGTTTGTAATGTTTTGATGTTTTGTGCCAGATAACCTTCCTGGGCCAATAAAGTGTTGCACATCTTCCTCATGTAGATCAAGTTCCCCCCCTATCTACATGTATACAATCTACCCATCTTTGTTTTGGTCTTCCTCTGTTTCTCCTGACTATCACTTGACATGCATATGGATATAGCACAAAGAAGAAGAGTTTTAACATTGACCTCTTTATCCTGACAACTTAACTGGCATACTTATTTGCCAGGCATTAATGAACTATAGGGGATTATGACAATAGGGTTACATTTTGATCTTAATAAGGAATGTAAAATTGTTGTCTGGATAATTGTATTTCATGTTCAAGTAACCAACGTCGGAATTCATTCTTGCTCACTGTCGTAAATCTCCTGGATAAGAATGTAGATTGATCTCAAATCATTGTTTTATTTGAATTTATTACCTCTTGTAGAGTTTCTTAAAAATCTTTAAACATTTATTGTATGTTGCAAAAACAGTTCGTTTTACTGTGTTACACTTTTTGATGTTAATATAAATGTAACTGCCTCGTCAGAGATAAATAAAAATGATATATGAATCTGAATCTGAATATAAGGGTCGCAGTTATATATACAAAAAAAAATCCTTGGAGATGGTTGACATAACATTTCTTAAGAAACATATAATACGCTATTATGATCTGTCTCCTGGTTTGTGAAGGGCTTTAGGAACGATAATGATACTACTACTACTACTACTACTACTACTACTACTACTACTACTACTACTACAACTACTACTACTATTACTGCTACTGCTACTGCTACTACTACTACTACTACTACTTCTACTACTACTACTACTACTACTACTGCTAATTTCCTGCTTTATGATCATTTGACGTTAAAATAATGGTCTGATTTATTGATTAACCCCATAAATCTATTTTCCCATGTGATAAACTGGCTGATATTAATAAAATGTTAAGTTTAAGGGTAAAATGGGCAATTCCTGAAACGCTTCTTTGTCTCTCCTTCAAAATATGCTGTGATGCACTCATACTATAGAATAAAACAGGCGACATTTTTTGTTAGAATATGATGCAATGGACATTGATTTTCAGGGAAAAAAACAAAACAAAAAACCCACAACAAATTTTATTGCTGAAACTGTTAGTTCTAGCATTTTCTATCCTCTTACCTCAACTTTGTGGGGTATCTCTGGATATATAAAATTCCATTCTCTGTCTTCTATGTCGTAGGCAAAAAGACTGTCAGAGACAAACCAGTTCTTTTCTCTAAATAAATAGCCACCATAAACGTAAACAGTGTGGGTGGTGGGGTCATGAACTGAACTGTGGCCATAGAGACCTGTATGGAAAAATTCAAACCAAAAAGGCATGAGATCAAAATAAAGTGCTGAAATATCAACCGCTAAAAAACAAATTTAGAGATAAATGATAAGCTTTCCCTACAAGGAGAGTAAGCCTCTAAATTATAAGAATTATTATCAAGATCAGAGGAAGAACAGTAACTAAGAATGAATAATGTGATTCAGAATCAACCGATTCAAATGTGTCAATGTGCCGAAAGAAGTGTGGCTTAGATTTGGACTATGATGACCAGACATGCTCAGCTGTTCAATAACGGCATTTGTCTGGCCTTGCACATGGTTGGTTACTGAATGATTGTCTACAGATCCATGCAACACAACACACTTGAATCCATCCCTGTCATAAGATCCACACGGTTGATGTTGCCTGAGTATCCGGTTCCGCTGCTTTCCGACCACTAGGCACTCTCGAGAAAAGTACTCTGTCTTAAATACTACTGACATTCAGCACTAAAATGTGCTGCCTTTCCCTCAACCATGTCTAATTTTATCTCCTCAATTACTCATTTCGTCTCTTCACAGATTCCATCATCAGGTAGGAATAAGGACAGACTTGCTTCCAGATATCTCCAACTATCTGTTGTCAACTCACATAGCAGTTTCCAGCAGTTCATCAGTATATATCGGGTGGGCAAAAAAAAAATCCTGAACTTTTAACTCTCATTATCTACAAATTGGAGGGTTCCCACTCCAAACCAGTAAAAAAATTCAAGCCTGATCAAAAAAATTCAAGCCTACAAATTTTTTTTCTCATTCAGGGTATGTATCATCTTACAGTTATGTTATTATGTTAAAACCTTCTCAAATGACTCTAGAATCTTAAGTACATGGGTGTCAGTGGATCATATCAGAAAAGCCTGTCGTCAAAATTAGCAACAACCAAAAAGCCTTTAACATGGTTTATCAAAGCCGCTTACACTCTCATAAAGCCTGGAAATCAGCCTTACACATACTTTGTACTGATATGACAGATTTATCTTACCCGTGATCCTCCTCACTTCTTGTACATAAATTGTTCATTTGAATGATATCAATGACCAATACTGCTCCTCCCATCAGATCTAATCTAGACCTCCAAAAACCATGTACAACTACATTCACACACCCATACACAATTTCTATCACCCTCATTCACTCACCCTATATACACAAGCTTTAACACCCACACTCACTCATCAATATACACATAATCTCTAAAACCAACATTCACTCATCCTACACATAATCTCTAGCACCCAAACTCACTCATCAATATGCACATAATCTCTAAAATCCACATTCACTCACCCTACACATAATTTTTAAAACCCACATTCACCCATCAATATACATATAATCTCTAAAATCCACATTCACTCACCCTACACATAATCTTTAACACCCACATTCACTCATCAAAACACATAATCTCTAAAACCCACATTCATTCACCCTACGCATAATCTCTAACACCCCCATTCACTCACCCTACATATAATCTCTGTCACCCACATTCACTCATCAATATACAAATAATCTCTAACACCTACATTCATTCATCAATATACAAATGATCTCTAACACTCACATTCACTCACCCTACACACATATCTCTAACACCCTCATTCACTCATCAATATACATATAATCTCTAAAACCCACATTCACTCATCTATACACACAAAACCTCCAACACATACATTCACTCATCCATAAACACATAATGCCAAACACTCACATTCACTCATCACTACACACATGAACTCCAACTCTCACATTCACTCACCATTACATGCATAAACTCCACCACTCACATTCATTCACCCACTGATACATAATATCAAACACTCAGATTCACTCACCCATAGGTACATAATATCAAACACTTGCATTCACTCAACATTACACACATAAACTCCACCACTCACATTCACTCACCCATTGATACATAATATCAAACACTCACATTCACTCACC
>JAOYNN010148369.1:0-11227 GCA_025770095.1 Goniobranchus kuniei | reverse complement strand
AGTAGTAGTAGTAGTAGTAGTAGTAGTAGTAGTAGTAGTAGTAGTAGTAGTAGTAGTAGTAGTAGTAGCAGTAGAAACATGAAGTACCGTACCTATGGCTGTAGCATGGTCCCACCAATCTGCTGAACACAGGTATGCCTTCAGGCCTGCAACGTCTTTCCCTGTCAGAAGAAACAACACAGGCAATGGTTTTAGATGAATATTCGTACTTATCAAAGGACGTTTTGTATGACATCAATGTTTTTCGGAGTCTTCTCCTATTTCCCTTTTCATTGCCTCTTATATGTTAGAGTCATCTGAAGCCTTTCTTGACATATGTCGTTTGAACTTGTCAAGACCTTTTCAATCTAGACGTTTGTTTGTTCTTGTTTTTTTTTGCAAACCTGCTTATCAGACTATTCTCCATAAGGTACACTGTTATGACCTTGACCCGGCCGATCCAAAATGTGTAAAGTGATCAGGTGTGATAATGACACAACACAAGAAATTACAGCGAATATAAATACACAGCAACCCACACCTGAACAGATACATGTAGAAGAACTTTCTTCCTACAATCCCAAAATGACTGGACGTAGTTACCAATCAAACATCATACATTACCGCTCCCTCTGTGAATTCGGAAACCGCCTGCATTATGGGTTGTGATGTATTAGAGTGATAGGATACCGCTGTAAAACGTCTGCATTGGTGGGCGAAAAGCCTGCTGCATCTAAATCATCAAGAGAGAACACGACAAGACCAATCTTTTTACCTCCATTGAAAAATGCAGCATCTCCATTTCTGTCACCCCCAACCCTTATTTTTCTTCTCCTTTCAGCTAGTCCCGCTGTCTACAGGGTTGCTATGTTGAATGTCAAAACAGTAAAACTCCATACTTTCCGGTCAATTGAGTCGTACCCTTTCAGGCCGAATTCTCCCATGTCATTCTTAACTCTATCAAACCACCGTGTTTTGGGGGCGTCTTATCAAACCACCTCCAACCATGTACCTTGCCATTTTGTTGACACAATTGTCTCTAGCCCATAGTTCATAGATGGGAGGCCAGCAGTCTTGTGGACTTTTCCTTTCAATGGTACATAACGCCAAGTACTATTCTCTATCTATGATACCAGGTCTTCATCATCTTCTTCACATCGAGTATACTGTCTCCGTTGCATGCGGTATCCCTAGAGCCAGAATTTCAAAGGGAGTCTGTGGGGTGACCAATCAGATGGGCCCTGAACTGCTGTGGGAACTCCGGCGGTGTTCAGTGGTGCCTTCTCGGACGCCACATACTAAGCCCCCACTAAGGACACTCTTAGCTTAGTCGCAGAACCAGACATGTCAGTACTCACGTTAAGTTGGAATTACCCAATTCGTAATTACAGAACATTCTGAAAGTTGTCCGGTCTACTACTACATTGGAAAGAGAGTGATATTTCGTTCAGTACTCTAGAAAGTTTTGGGTCAAATGAATGTAGTACATAATATTATATGTGACTGTCGAATCTGGATTTTGGAAGGGTGGGACTTTTATTGCCTCACTACCTGGCTGTTTGTCTGCATGTATCAATTAAACATTGATGTGTTAATGAATTTTGTGCACGTATCATTGGCAGTCATTTGAAGCATTGAATACGTCATTGTATTCATTATCATCACCACCATCGGCGCCACTACAATCATCACTTCCATCATTAATACTACTATCGTATGATCATCATTCATCAAATCATTATTACCACAATCACTAGAATCATCGTCAATGTAGTCGTGAATCATTCTAATCTCATCATCCTTACTTCTATCATCAAACGTATCATGGTCATTGTCATTTCATTGTATCCTCATCATCGCCCTTATTTGCATTCGTTTTGACTTAACAGAGAAAATGTCAAAAGAGAGTAAAAAGAATGAAAAAGAAACAACAACAACAAAATCTTGGCAAGCTTCCTACATCAATGAATTCTAACATCACATAAAGCTGACTGAATATAATAATGCTTGAAATCCTCAGGGCAGAACAACGGGCATTGGCCTGAGATGAACCAATTTCCATAATATGGCCTATGCCGAAGTGCCAATGTTGTAGGGTGGAAAGGAAATTAACTCTAGTCTGTTTTTAGATAAACGAGTAAAAAAGGCTTCGATCGTTTTTTGACGAGCAGAACCAAGATAAGGTATAAAAATGGATTTCAACTTTCTTTTTGAAATACCAGTAAGACATCATAAAGACGCCCCCGAGGAGGCATTAGTAGACCTAAAATTCTTCAGCTCTTTGTCGGGACTCGGAAAGACCTAATTGCACCGGAGAGAAAGAAAAAGTTAAGTCTGAAAAGAAATCTCCTAAATCCCATGCTTTGTAGGGTTGTAGTAGCAAAAGGGGAGCTTAGCTAGTGGATGTCTAATACCACCTAAATACAAAAAAGAGATGGATTATAAATGAATAAGTCTATTGAAGGTCATTTTATATTAACCAAGAGAAGATAACATGAAGAACAACAATGTGAGTTTCGAAGAAAAAGAAAAGACTCAGGCTGGGGATGTGGGTGGGGGTGGAGAAGGGGAGAGGGGGGAGGTGGAGCCGGGTTGCGGGGGTTTGAAGGGAAGTTGTCGAAAATGGAAGATAAAAGACATGGGATTTTAAAGTTGGGTGTTGGTGGAGATAGGAAGTTAGAACCAAACAACAGGACGGCAATTCCATTAAAGGTTTTGAATTCAGGAGACAGAGGAAGGGTGTTAAAACGGGTAAGGGAGGAAGACAAGATTTCTTGAAAGAGAAAAAGAGCTATGAAGATTTTACTGGGACATTAGCACCGGCAAATTCTTTCTCTCTAGAATGGAAGCGTTCCCATCAATGTCTGTTTCAGCAAGAGCAAATTGTTCATGCTCTGCTCTTCGATAGGCTAATGCGCTGTCCTGGCTTGTACATGCAATTGGGTTAAGGTACAAAGCTTGATTTAATCTGATTACAATGGGAACAATATGGAAAGGTGTCTGAAGAAAGAATATAAGTTGAGAAATAGATAAATAGATAGTTATATATATATCTATATATCTATATCTATATATATATCAATCAATCAATCTCAGAAATTGTATTCAGCTTATATAATTAAGTTAATCAAATTTTGTACTCATTATTCTGCTGGAAAATACATGTAGAGCGACATGTTAATGCAGGCACCACTGGGGACTAATGACTAATGGGAAATATATAGACTGATTACAAACAAAAGCTTGTGACAATTTTTCTCTAGAGCTTTGCCTGAAGCTAAATTTAGGCAAAAGCATATTATAATTGCAGACCTCAGCATCAAAAGGAAAAGCTTGCAATGGAAAAACAATTCCTTGAATATAATATATAAGAATAAAATCCATCCCAGTAATGCGATGATACTGCTGGACTTGCTGTACTTTGTAAGCATTTCTATTGTAACTGTATTAAACCTCTAATAAAGATAATAATTTGACAATATATAAGCTATTCCCTATATTTTTGTCAAATTAAAAATACTCTCAAAGGAGGAATGGATTTTCCATTTTAACAAAAAATTAAAAACCTATGAAAAGGCAAAGAATACTCAAACAAGGACCATACAGATATATGGACAGTATGACCTATCCTGCCATGTGTTTTGACATTGGCAAGAGTAAAGAACCAACAATAAGAAACAACTATCATGCTCACTAACCCTTGTAACATAATAACCAAACCTTCATCATCGCAAGGCATACTAGCAACACTTGAGAACTTGGAGTATTGCAACATTCCATGGGCTATTAAAACATTAGGAAACAACATAACTTGACAACAAAATCTTGTAATGAAAGTGCAAAGACGTATAAGACGTAAATAAACATTTCTACCCACTTTCACTAAAAAAAACCCAACAACAAACGAGAAACAAACAAACAAAAACAAACAAAAAACAAAAGACTACATGCACGTTTCCAAAACTGTCCTCTGTTGTATACATGCATAAACAAAGGAAAACAAATGACAAAAAAGCAAAACTAAACCATTAAATATGCCTCTGCTGCCAAAGTAAGTAAATAATTCCATATTTGAAGAGTCAGTTTTAAAAAGGCAGATATTACATACACTAGGATTGAGTCCTGTTTTCAAGATTAAGATACTTTTAGCTTTTTTAGATTTACTTTCCTCAAAATCAAATTATACATCGCCTCAAAATTGTACTACGGTTAGAATTGTTAGAATTGTGACATAGTCACACAATTGAGTCAGGAAACAATTTGTGAGGACCATTTCTATAACTATAAATACAAACCTACAATAGAAAGGCATACCAAAGTAAGAACATTAAAATTGCCTTACTCTAGAGTGATACTTTTAAGTTTACTAAGTAGGACTGCTATTATCCTGTTCATATGTTTTATCTTCATTAGAGTCAAACCCGAATTTTCCTGAACATAATTAAAAAAACAAGCAAAATGTTACATAAACATGAACTTTCAGTGTCTATGGTCTAAAAATGAATAACTAATGACTTTACAGAATCTAAACCTAGTCTTAAACATCACTAAATGAAGATATAAAAGAAGTAAAGTATATAGAATTAAAGGGAAAGCTATGAAATTTGAAGACAAGATGAAGAAAGAAAGATATGGGAGCATAATTCTAATAGAGAAAGGTATTAAAAATGAATGTCCAGCATGACAGAAATGTTGACAGCAGTGCAGAACAGAGACGGTTGGCGATCTACAGTTGGGGCCGTATGAGACGTCTGACGGCACTGGAAGGATGTAAGATGTAAGATTAAAAATGAGTCTATCCCCATTAGGAGACATAATGAGGCCTTCAAGACAGAAAATTGAGGAAAACAAACAAATTATGGAAAAGTGCAATGTACATGGTGAATCCAATTCAAACCAAGACGTGTTGTGTGAATTTATTAAAAGAAACCTTTGGATTTGAAGAAACAGTATAGAAATCTAAGTTTAATGAAGCAGGTGATTTCAAACTCCTGATAATAACTGAAACAGTTTAAATGTACCAAGAAATCAATATTCTAGAATAGCAAGTGAATCCTCATTAGAATATGCTTTCAAGACCTAGGCACAGAGCAAACAATACCACACAAAAAAACCCTCACAAAATTGGCAATTTTGAACTTCCTTCTCAAATGACTTGTAGCATAATGACAATATCCTAACACCAGGTTTAGATGACCAGGATTCACCATTAATCATTCAGAGATTATTAATTTTGTTGACAGAAAAAAGCCATCAAACATGATGCACTTGTGTAGGGAAAGATAAAGAACAAAGAGGACTCTTTTACTTCTCCAGGACATAAGCACATAATACACTTGGAAAAGGCAACTAGAAATTTGGCTTCCCTCTCATATATTATCAAACGTCCCATGTTTGTCAATGAAAACATTATGCAATAGTGTAGAGACACTTCAGAATATGATACCAGGGCTTAGGATCAGAACATGAAAAAGAACACTTAAAAAATAGAGAATGATGATTGTCCTTACAATTGTGGTACTGAAAATTTATGAAGGAAAATTTGTGGGTATCTTTAGACAAGAGCCAAATGAACAGAATGAAAGGCCATAGCCATGCCAACAGTTAACCTCACAAGATCAAAGAGTGGCACACTAGGAATTTTGCCAGCTCATAAAAATACCAACTACTAGAACTGGCAGTCATTGCCACTCTTTTCATCCATTATAGATTCTCTCTACCAAAATAAACACTTTCAAGAGAGAATACAGTTTAAACACTCAAATAGAATATTGTTATAGTTATTTTACGTCACTTTTCAGCATCATAGGTTATCTCAGCAATGGTGCTATTTTGACATGTTTATGTGCTGCCATACATAAGTGATAAGGTATAGCACAATTCAAACGACTCACCCAGTCACAGTATACTGACACCTGGCCAACCAATCCTTAAACTGTTCCCATAATGCTGAGTGCCAAGCGAGACAGTTACTAAGTTGCTAATTTTAAAGTCCTAGGTATGACTCGGCCAGGGTAAATAGGCTAATGGTAAAGTAAGTCAAATTAAAATTACAAAATTTCATCTTATAACAGATGCATGACTCAATTTGACAGTAATACCCAAATCTATCTTTTTTAACAGAGGTTGATAACTTAAATTCAGATATACATTTTATTCAATATTTATATCTATATATATCTAATAGCGTTACCAAAATATGTTATAATAAATAATAAGTGGGATACCATACATGTACTTTTAATTATCTTTGTTATTTTTTAAAGTAAAGTGCATAGCACAATATCATATTAATGTTCCAAAAGTAACATCTACCTGAAAGCTTTGAACTGTTCAGTTTATGTCTCAAGCCAATAATATGAAAAAGGAGGAACACTATTACAGTATTTATTGACAGAATGGCTTTTCAATTCAAATTGCTCAACATTGCCAATAAATCGTGCCACAGCAACACAGTAAAACTCCGATTTTGAATACCAATGCTGACATACCAAAGCATGTTTCCTCTATCATTCAGCAAAAGCAGTGTGTCAGGAAAAAGGGTTAAGTACCATCAGAAAGCATGCAAAGCATCTTTCAACACCAGTTTGTAAATTACACTTTGAAATATACCATAGAACCAGTTACATAGGTGTTTTTTAAAAATATTATTACATCCTTGAAAACAGAAAGATAGCAGTTTCACATGTATCCTTTAGAGCTGGTTACCTTGGACAGAGCTTTTACTCATTATTATGAAAATTGCAGCAGACGGCACTTACTTCCAGGTTCACAATACCAGTTATGTCTGAAAAACAGATAAACTGACAGAAGGAATGCAGACAAATTGAAACCAAAAATCCTCTTCTTCCATTTCAGAGATGAAGATTCCTGTAGAAAAGAGATGAGAGAATTAAGCTACCTCTGGGCCTTGTTTTCTCCTGCTTCATTAGCAAAGCATCAGGCCTATTATTATGGTTCACAATAATCAAGCATCATTTAATTTTCCATTTCATATATCATTCCTCAAGAACTAATTTTCATGTCAAGTCTTTTTATAGACAAAAGAATTTAAACAGAAATAAAATTTGAATAATATGAGAAAAAACAATTTCTTGTTGTTATGAAAATTATTATTTCATCATTAGTGAGGAAGCATCAATGTGAGTAATTATAAAAACCATTGCTTTGATAATCTATCCACATGTATTTATTCAGAAAGAAAATGGTTGACATTTATAGAATGTAAATTTTCCTTCAATCTCCAGTAAATTCTAAAATATTAAATAAATGACATTAAGTCAGGAGCTGCAAAGTGTGTACCTCATGAGTCATGATTCGCCCATTACATGATCTTCCCCATGAAAGAAGAATAATGGTCAGGCTCATGTAGACTATGGCACCAGCCATGAACAAAATAAAACACAGTTCATGAACATCTGCATTTAAAAACAGAGAAGAACAAATAACATTCCCAACTGATTAAACGGTTTATGCTTTCAAAAAAGATGTGCGTAGATTAAAAACCTAATAAAAGTATTAAAAGTGTACTTACCAAAGCTCAAGTGCACAATTTAAACTTAACAGTACAAAATTTTCCATTGATGCCTAATCTTCAAAGCATAAGCAATGATGTGAAATTTGACAGCCAAATTATAAAAAGATATTTTATTCTCTCTTAACTCACAGCCCATTCAAGAAACGCATGTCATTTTCTATGTGCAATTGTGTATTTGCAGACCTGACATTGCTGTGTATAAACCAAAGTATATTATTATATGAATGCATTATTGATGATATCAATGATTAAAGGGCATAGTATCTCATCATTTGACATTTGATTAATCCTTTGATCTTCACATACTATGGGTGTTCAATGTTAAAAATTATGATTCACGTTTACTTTGTGCAGTGGAGACTTGCGTTAAAACCATAACCATTTTTTTATGTCTTTGAAAGCTTCCAGAAAGGTTGGTCAGTTGTGTCTAATGTACTTGACCAACATTTTCTCAACATATATGGGTCATTCTCTCCCAACCATGCAAATTACATAGGTGACACAAAATGCCACGCAAAACATGGTTTTAATGCATTGTAATTAAGAAAAACCCATGGCCATGTAGAAAAATAGAAGACAGATCTGCTTGAGGCTGGAAAATGCCTTTGTGACACCATGGAAGAAGAAAATAAAAAATACAGATAAAGATAAAAAAAAAAAAGCCTTGCAATTTTATTATAACATTTTTGAATAGCTCTTACTTGAGTATATATAATTCACAAAGCAAAGGAAAAGAAACGAAAGAGTTACCATTTCTGCAAAGAAAATAAGTCGTTGCAACTGTAAAAAATAAGTTTTGTGATTAAAGGGTTACATTTTAGGTCAAGAAAGGTCAATTAAATTGCCATTGTAAATGCTACATTTTTTTCCCCATTTCGAGCTAAATGTTCCACACATGTTAGTTGCCACATACATCCGATAAGCTCTTAACAATCACGTTTTATGGATAGGGCAAATATTTCTTAATTGATCTTACCATCAAGCAAAATTGCACCCACACCACTGATGGAAGCAAGCGGTATCAAAACCTTGTAAAATTTTTGTCCATTTGTAACGATTACAACAACGTCTCTAACAGAGAGAATTCCACTTCATTACATTCTTATGAAGCTCCCAGCCAATCAAATTCACCTAGCATCTTTGCTGTGGCCTTTCAAAATGGCGGTGTCCATGGCCGGTAAGGACTGTTTTGCGTCCAATGATTTTGTTGGCGTAGCGATTACAATATTGTCCATTTTTTTGCTGCTGCGATTGCCACAAAATGTCATGAAAAGATGCATAAATCGTGACTTTTTGAAATATACAGATTGTAGGGTATACCCAGTAATCATTATCAATTTTCTCGAGCATGGACCAGAGATTTCTGGTCTGAATTGACAGTAGAGTTTGAATCAACCGATGTCTAGAGTTGTAAATGTTGCGGGGACGGAAATATATATCTTATATGAAAGGCAAATCTAGACCTAATATTTTTCATTGCGTCCTGTAACGTTTGCAACATTTAAAAATAAAATTTCCCATAATACTTTATAAGTATTGCAAGTGTTCACTTAAGATTCTATGAGTCATTCTTCAAAATGTACTTTATTTGTACTATTTTTTCTCATCTAAGAACACTATTCCTAAGAGAGATATAAAAACTTTTTTATGTCAGGTAAAATTTTCCACTTTGTCCTGTAACAATTTTAGAGACAAAAGTTTGTCCTCAAATATGGAATGAATTCTAAACATAAACTAAAACACAACTACTGATCTAAGGACTTACCTTTATTTGTATTCATGATTTTATTTTATGTTTTATTTTGTCTATGCAAATGTTTATCACAAAAACATTTTATGACTTTATGATGTTATATTCTCAAAACTGACTAAAGAAACACCTCTGAGGCTCTGGAATATAAAAGTTCAATGTTTAAGCCACAAATCAAAGGTACCATCTTGTTTTCTAATTTTGACTTTAATGTTATGATTTGAACATGGATGGGAGAGAATGACCCATATACAATTGCAACTTTGGTTGTCATTATGTAAAGAAACATTTGAAAATCAAAGCTGCAATCTATTTGTAGAATGTTGTTAATTTGCAAAAAACCTTATTTTTATTACACTCATACCATGATTTTCTGAGGATGATATGTAAGTAAGTCCTACTAGTGCACCAACTTCCACGACATGTGCGAAGCTATTCAGAGCAGCAAACGTCTTAAACAGTTCATTGTCCCGGCCTATGTGAAGGGACGTGTGAAAATTGTAATACGCAATGGCAAGCATGAATCTAGGAGTTGAATGTAGTGCGATGCAAATCCTCCAGACATATTTCTGAGGTGAAAACTCTCCAATGGCGGAGCTCACTGATGGAAGATAGTTTGGAACCTAAGAAAACAAAAACAAAAACCATTAAAAATTCAAAGTGAGCTCATTATTTTGTGGGTTTAACATATGGTAACTTTTCAACATTGAAGGTTATCTAAGTGAAGCTGTTATTTTGACATAGCATGAGTTATGTGCTGTCACACAAGAACCATAAAGTGTACCACAACTTGACAGCCTTAGAACTGTATTCATAATGCTGAGCCATGCGAGACAGTTACTATTCAAAATCCAAAGAAGAGAATGCGTGTTGAGGTCTCTCTCTGTTACCTAGAGACTGTTCTTACTGTCTTCCTCCAATCAGAAAGTTATATTTGAACTCTATCCAGTTCTTCAGTCTCTTAGGAACTCTAATTTCCGCTTTGGCCTTCTTGACCAATCGTATTATGCTCAAGCCTTAGTTCCTTCCCTTACCTGCATACCTATTTAAGGCAGAGCGCTCAATTCTCGTCCTCTTTCGCTGCAGCTCCTTTGCTCTGCAATTAAGCTATGTCGAGCTCAATCTAAGGCTCTGACTGCTCATGTGCCTGTTTGCCCCTAAGTTATAAGATGTGCACATGATTAGCTTATTTCGAGCAAGAACTGTGCTGTGTACCTGTGCTTTCCCCTCTTGGATGGATGAGTTTGTATATTTAAGTTAATATCTAAAGATCTCGATTAATCTCATTCTATGACATCTAACGTGGGCTATTGTTCTCTATTATCATAATATGCATATACGAGCTCTCATAGTATTCATGATCATTATTAAACTTATAATTTCATTAACTTGCTTAATGGTCACTTTCAATATCATTCATCAAATTGTATTTGTGATATTTGTGATATAGTTGATAAGAGTACTTGTTGTATTTGTTTTAACTATCACTTCCTTATCTTCTTTCTCGCCTACCATATCTCAGTCACTCTTAATCTTCTATGTTACATGTGATGTGTCTTGAATGTAGACGTTCGTGATTTTCCTATGTGTGTAGGTTAAGGTGCTCCTCACCTGCCAGACACCATTAACACGATAATGCGATAAATGAAAAGCTATGATCTGAGGATGCATTTGAGCTTTTACATTTAATTTATATATGTCATGAATTAAAATGTGATATAAAGCTCAAAGTCATCAAATATCATTAACAATTTTTTTGTTAATGAAAACAAAAACTCTTACACATCACAAATGTTTCCAGTCACCCACTAAGGTTAAACACTTTGAACCATGCATAATAACTATAGATATATAAAGTACCAGTAACTTTAAATCAATTATAGTTTTGCATCATGTATGTAATATCGATGCGCATAATAAAAAGATAAAATCTGAGGTGGTCACAAGGAGGAGGTAATATG
>JAOYNN010148258.1:0-11227 GCA_025770095.1 Goniobranchus kuniei | reverse complement strand
CATCCAACACCCCGGGGGGGGGGAAACGAACAAAGGGGGGGGGGGTGAAACGATAACCACCCACACACGACACTACAGACGCACACACGCACCGATACCACACAAACACTCACGCAGAGACACTACAACATCAAACACCAGCAAAAAAACACGACAACAAACACACAAACGCCCCGACGAGAGACACGAAAGGGGCTCGGCGAGAGACACCGGCTAATTTTTGTTATCCTGAGTAAAATGTTTGTTGGTGTCGGTTAGTTGTTGTTGTTTTTTTGTTGAGTGTAGTGTTCGGGGCTGCTTTTGTGGTTGTTATTTGGTTGTGTGTAAGCCTCGACTTGCCCATGGTTGTATGACAGTTGTGTATAAAAGAGGGATAAGCGTATTTTTGTATGTACTCGGTCGTACTTTGGTGCTTTGTTGGTGGTGGTGCTTTGTTGTTGTACCATGGGTTACGGGCGTAAGGACGTGTCATTGGCGGTGACGGCGATGGACCTGTTGCTGAGTCGCAACGCGCGTGATCTGGAGGAGTGTGGGTTCTACTACGGAGACGAGTTGGACGTGCTCGGTTGTCGTTCCGTGCTGGGCGACATGCCCGAGGGTACGTTTTTGTTGCGCGACAGCTCGCACCACGAGTTCGTGTACGCCCTGAGCGTGAACGTCGGCGGTGGTTGCGTGCGCAGCATCAGGATCGGTTTCGGCGTGGAAGGTCGTTTCTACTTGGACTGGTGCGGCGTTGAGGGTGAGGGTGAGGGTGTCGGCGGTCGTCATCCAGCTCCTCCTACGTTCAGCAGTGTGTTATCTGCAGTGGGTTTCCTGATTGGTGTGAGCGGTGCCGGAGGGGGTGGAGGAGGAGAGTTCTTCAGACACGAACACGGGCGTCAGTTGGGGCACTTCAGCAGTCACACTCACCGTTTGGGTTGGACCGAGTGCGGCGGTGCGTTCCGGAGGCTGTTGGTGAAGAGCCCTCTGCTGCGAGCGACGTGTATGGATGTGTGAGGAGGAGGAGGAGGAGAGGAGAGGAGAGGAGTACGATATGGTGTGTGCAGTGTGTGACATTGAAATAATACTAACTATACAAACAAAGCAATCGCACGTCAAGTCGCGTCTTGACAGGCAGGCAGGCGTATTGAAAATGAGCACGTGGTGATTTCTTAGAGAAAGACTGCATGATTTCATTAGGGTCAATAAAAAGCGAGTGACGGTTGATGATTACACACACAGAGATGGGACGAACGACCATACAGTGAGCATCTCTGATCTCCTGTCGTCTCACTGCACCAGCGCATGCATTGAGTGATCTTGTACGCTCTACGCACCTGAACCTGCAGCCGGCCAGCCACAGGATTGTGACTACGTAAGCTTGCAAGCAACCAACCAACCATGAGCGATTCCGAGTCTTGTTGTTCTGACAACAGCGGCGTGAGCGACGACGACGTAGGTTGTTGTTTCGACTACCCCGGCCGGTCTAAGCCTCTGGACTACATCAAGCCGTTGTCTGGGAATGCTGGTGGTGGTGCGAGGGGTGGTGGTAGCAATGACAATGACGCTACGTATCGGATGTGTATGGAGAACGTTCGCATCTTGCAGAAGAACAAGACGAGTCTGTCTCGTTGCGGATTCTACTACGGCGGCAAGTTGAGCAGCACGAGTGCCAGGAGTGTTCTGAGCGGTTGCGAGGAAGGGACGTTTTTACTGCGCGACAGCCAGAACTGCGGTTTCTTGTACGCCCTGAGCGCGCAGACGAGCAGAGAGCCGACGAGTATTCGCATAGCTTACGAGGATTGTCGTTTCACGATGGACAGCGAGCCCGAGTGCGCGCACGCGCTGCCCAAGTTCGACAGCGTGCTCGCCCTGATCGAGTATCTGGTGTACAGGAGGGAGCTGCATTGTTACGACGCACGTGACGGGGGTGTTGCGAAGAGGGATAAGAAGAGTGAGAATAAGAGGGATGTGACGCTTATCAAGCTGAGGACCCCTCTGCTGCGGGTCGTTGCGTCGCTGAAGCACCTGTGCGTGGTGCGTGTGAATCGAGAAATGAGGATGGGTGGTGGGTTGGCGCTGGAAGGGGACGCGTCCAGGGTGCTAGCCAGCGGCAGGTACCCGTTCTGCGTGTGATTTGGGACAATTGTGTGGACATGAAGAGACCAGATGTAAGAACATGACTGAACACTACTTGTAGGAGAACAGTGTGATTCGAGCGTGGACAAGAGATTTGTGGCGTGTGACTCGTGTGTTAGACTCATGTGTGAATATGTAACATACAAAAAGACTCATAGCATCATAGCATCATGTGGACATTGTGTTTGTTTAATTAATAATTACTTAATTACAAAACAACAACAATGGACAAGACTCTATAGCGTATAACATCAATTTATTTGTATTATATTATCGCACCATCAATCATACTTCACATCAATAAATATTGTCATATAGTGATTGTCTCTCTTACTTGTAGTTGTTTCTTAGAAATATAACATGTTTGTCTGGTGTCACCGTCCTATGCTCCGTACCGTCCAGTGTCTCACACGCATCTGTCTGTGTCTGTCAGCTGTCTGAATAATTAATAAGTTTAGATAACAGATTGTTCGATTGGTCATTGTTCAATGTTATTCAGGTGGACATGCGGTGGTAGCGCACCTTGTGGTCTTGCGTAGCATGACGGTGATCAAGAAACGTCGATGAAGGTCGGTCTCCGTCCGCTGGCGTCTGAGGTCGGACAGCTTCTGGTGGCTGAGGACCGCCAGCTTTCTAGCGGTAAGAACGAATAGAGTTTGAGTTGTGCGATTGGTCTGGCGCGTGACGCTGGACAGCATGACGAGCTTTCGCAGGTCGGGCTGTGCGTCCAAGCCAGGTTCTCCTCTGGGATTCAAGGTGGCGACTGTTTTGGCTCGTGTGATGGCTGTGATGCGGTCCGTCGCCCATTTGATGTCCGCCACGGAGGACACGGAGGACACTGCTGCGGTCGTGGCTGCTGTGGCCATAGTAGTACAGGTAGTCTGGGTATAAGTCTCTGAAGACGGCTGATGAGTAGGAAGATGACGATGAGGAGGAAGAGGATGGCGATGAGGAGGCGCTGTGGTGGTGGTGGTGCAGGTGGTAGGCTTGCAGGAGGAGGAACAGGTGTAGGATCGCTACGACAGTCATCTCGGATTACATGCTCTATGCTCTCTTACAAAATGCGAGTCCCTGAAGCAATAGATCGTGATCGAGAATAAATCTATCTTGTATCTATCTAATTGTAAAGGAGCGTGTCTTCTCTTTCTTCTTCTTCGTCTGTTCAAATCTGCTATCGTCTGCGCTGCTGAATGAGCTGCCTGGACTGCCGAAGGGCTGAGTGAGAATGATCTCCATCGGTTGAGCTGTCTCTTATATCTACATTTGAGAAACGAAACCGAACGCCGGTTTCCCGATCGGGGAGGGGTTATTTTTGGATCATCTGGGGAAAGATGACGTTGATTGATGTAACTAACTTTCGGTTTCATGTACGGGGAAACCATCTCAAGGAGACAATTAATGGGAACGATCACGGAAAAACCCCTTCAGGGGGTAAATTTTTACGCAAAACCGACACTGTGGGCAAGACAAGGAATGATAATGACATGGTGTGGTGGTGGTGGTGGTGGTGGTGGTATGTGTGGCGATATTTTGTTTTTTATCTGGTCAAACCGCGTCTTCATAAATCTAGATAAATACAGATGCCTGACTGTTACCTCATTCACTACCAACTGCAGATGTGAGACTGCTACTTCATTCACTAGCAACCGCAGCTGCCCGAGAGACCAGAGAGATGCCTCTTTTCGAGTTAAGGTTATTATCCTTGTGGAGAGACGATGTGAATGGAGCGTATCACTACTTCTTCCGGTTAATCTTGGAGGTGAAAGAATCTGCGCTGGAACCACGTGTCCCGATGGCTGTGTACCCCAGCACGCCTTATACCAGGTTGCGTCTGTGCTCTCCCACCCTCTTCGAATCAAGTAGTCACAGCAAGTGCGTGACGAAGTCGTATTGCGATGTGAATTTGTCACAATCGACGATGGACTGCGTGTTAGGGATTGATTTGGAGTGCGCCGATAGGCAATATCTTCTTCCCACCAAATTGTATGGTGTTCCCTTGGTGTCGGACTGCGTTATCTGTATGGAGAGGGGTGGTAGTGGATGTGTGTGTTGTGTACGGTGTGGCAACAGTTGCTGTAGGATGTATGCGTCCAAATGGACTCACGCCTGCCCGTTTTGTAACTATTCGTTCGAGGACAGACTGTGGTTTACCGTTAGCTGTGACAATTCTTATTCTACTGCACATAATACCAACAGTACCAACAAGAAGAGGGGGGGGAGCAAGCATTTGATTATAGGAGAATAGTTTGATTTGTGCGTGGACAAGAGACATGTGACATGTGTGTGTGTGTGTGTGTGTGACTCATGTGTGATGTGTAACATACAAACAAGAACTCATAGCATCATATAGCATCTATATTAATAAAAGGAGACTTGGGAGAGGTTGTTGCCTATGGCTATGAAAACGGCTGAACGCAGAGCCATGAAATTTTGACACAAGGTAAATATCATCCAGACCAAGGTTCCTACAGTGCCAGTTTGTCGATGTGCTTTTGGAAAAAAGTTTAAGTAATTTTTTAAAACATCTGTCGTTGGCATTTTTCCAACCATCTTTTTTATTTTATGGTTTACTTCGCGGAACGACCTGATAATATTTATCGAATTTTCATTGGCTGATTAAAATAGTACTTTGAAAGATGCGTCGAATAAAAAACATTACAAATCGATTAATTAAACCGAATATTTTTCGATCACTAGCCTATATCGAATAGTAAATTGGTTAGCCTGCACCAGCTGTACTGTGTTTAGGCCTATAGGCCAAGGATTAAGATTGACTTGGTTAGCCTGCACCAGCTGTACTGTGATAAGGCATATAGGCCTAGCCAAGGCCAAGGATTAACCCAATGCTTCTCCGTGCGCCCGATCGCGGCCGCTAAAATCTAACCTCGCGCTTCTCGGTGCGCCCAGATGCGCCCGGTAAGGCCGTAGAACGACTTCCGTGTTTTGAAGCTCATTTAGAGCAGGAAACTGCCTTTTGTCGTTTCATAGCTGATTCCCCGGATGTAGAGGAGTCGTCAAAGTGAAAGTAGCCGTTTACCGTTTTTAAAAACTATAATTAGGAACCGAGCTGTGATTTTTTGAAGTGAGACGAAATTTTACGTTCAAATCGACCTGTTGTGGCTCTAAACTGTGAAAGATGGCATTTGATTTCTTGAATTCTTTGTGTTTAGAAAGTGGCTTAGGTGAACCTGAAGTTGACAGCGTTGATTCAGGTGATGAATCAGATATTGACATTCAGTTCGACGATGAACCAGAGCTAGATCTAGACCCGTCCGACGCCGATAGTGAAAATGCAGGTCCAGATCCAGAACCAACGACCTCAGAGTGGTCTGACACTTTAGGCAATGTGACAGTGGGACAATTTTCCTCTTTTTCTGGGAGTGTCCTGGATTTTGAAAACATCACAGGCCCTCTAGATGTTTTTGACAAGTATTTTCCCCCATTTCTCTATGATCTGATAGCAGATCAGACAAATTTATACGCGAGGCAGGCTCAGTTGAGGTCCGGTCAGCCAGACCGCATGTGGCAACCTTGCACTGCTCAAGACATTATGAAATACATCTATATCAACATAATGTTTGGTATTCACTCTCTGCCAGACCTAAACCTTTACTGGTCATCAGACAAAAAGTATCGTGTTCCTGCTGTGGCAGATGTTATGAAGAAAAACCGTTACATGAAAATTAATCAGTACCTTCATGCTGCCGACTCCGAGCATCAAATACCTTTAGGTGATGATGGATACGACCCTCTTTATAAAGTTCGGCCAATTTTGGATGTTGTTCGCACAAAATGTAAAGAACTTTATAAACCTACCTGTGAAATAAGCATTGATGAGGCGATGGTTGGATTTAATGGGCGCCTCCACTTCAAGCAGTACCTTCCGAGCAAGCCGACTAAGTACGGAATTAAAGTCTGGTGTGCTGCAGAATCGAAAAGTGGCTATCTTTTAAATTTTTCTGTTTACACAGGAAAACAGAATGGAGTTCGATATGGACTTGGACATCATGTGGTGATGAATGTTGGTTTGGATTATCTAAACCAGTATCATGTTTTCTATTTTGACAATTTTTTTTCTTCTGTGAAATTAGCACAAGATCTTTTGGCACAGGATACCTATTGCTGCGGAACGATCCGTCGAAACCGTATCGGCTGGCCATTCAAAAATGTAAAAACAAAGAAAGGTGAAACTAAATTCAAACAGATGGGCAACCTGGTCGCCACAAGCTGGAATGACAAGCGGGAGGTCAACATACTCTCATCAAATGTAAACCCAACCATGACAACAGTGACCCGAACATCGCGCCAGGGTCGTGTCGATGTGGCAATTCCAAGCCCGGTGGCGCACTACAACGACAACATGGGAGGGGTTGACCTTGCCGACCAGTATCGGGCCTATTATCAAGTGGGCCGAGCCTCTAGGAAGTGGTGGAGGTATATCTTCTGGTTCTTGGTCCAAACAGCGATGGTAAATTCATACCTTGTCATCAAAGCAAGTGTCCCGCCACAAAAGAAAAGGTCCCCCCTGTCACGACACCTCCTGTTTCGGATGAAAGTATTGGATGATATGCTCATCAGAGCAGGCTCAAGTACTGTTCCTCGTTCCCTTCCTGAGACCCCCTCTATCTCTTCCCACGTTGTGCCAAAAGACAAGCATAAGTGTGTTAGGATTCCTGGCCGAAAAAAAAGGTGTTACCAGTGCGCAGAAGAGAAGAAGAAAACACCCAGTAATAGAACCCCAGAGACTGTTTACGGGTGTTGCATTTGTAACGTCCACTTGTGTGAAGGATCCTGCTTCGCCAAATTTCATAAATATATTTAATTTTTCATGGAAATTACAATCCAGAGTTGACAGACTAACCGAACGCAATCAAAATTTGATATTTTGGACACATTTTTTTACTTTAATATTTTTTTTCAAATGCTGTATTTGTCACAAACATACTTATAATACATCAAATTAATGGGAATTTATTTGTCTATCTGAATATATTTTTTGTATAATGTTATGATCAATGGTTTGGGCACAGGAAATATTTTTGTGAAATAAGGTAATTTTTCCATGAGAGTTATTTCCCTTGGGCTGGTAGTTGGGGGCTATTTTGGCTGGATTGCCTTGAGAAGCAATGGGTTAAGATTGAATAATAATAAAAATAAACTGGCGGTTTTGTATACCCTGAATACCTAAGCAAATTGTTGCTGAGGTCTACTAATTAAAGTGTTTGGTCCTGATTTACCATGCTATTAGAAGCAGGTCTATTTTGACTACTTTTGCGGTATTTGTGACGTGCGCAAATTAAGGGTACCCATGCTTGTCATGTATAACATCAATTTATCCATCACATTGGGCTGTGAAGGCGGCGTCGGTAACTAGAAAAATTAGTCGATGATTATTTGACTTGTTGGAGTTTTCGAAAAGAGAGATAAACGCTCGATCTCTTGAAATCAGTAGCCATGGATAGTTCAAGACTCACGACCGTTGCTTTTCTGAAGAAAGAGGAACGTCAAGCTCAGACTGGTACTAAAAATATGGCGAGAAGATTCGACCTGCGACCTTGGTCTGTCTTTTTTGTCGCATGTCATCCACCCGAGATGACTACGAGAGCGCTAGAGAAGATCAACGAGGCCGACGGAGTGCACAAGGCTGTGATCGTCGAAGGGTCAGTCATCTCCGTGCTCACAAACAGCACCAGATTTCAGCGTAAACTGACAGTGTTCGACAACACCCCAGAGTGGACGATCACACGGATAGCCCACAAACCAAAAACAAAGACCTCGAAACTTGGTTCGGAGACTTCCTACGACTTTCTGCAACCCACGGAGAACGCAGATAAGACCTCGACGGCCGATGGAGTAGAAAAACAAGTCACCGACGGAGCTCCTCAGCCTATGTGGGCAAAGTGTGATTCAAATCACACATTGCCCTCATGGACCTCCAGCGACATTCTGGAGCTTACAGAGAGCACAGGTGTGACCTCGAACGCCTATGGGGTGGAAAAACAAGTCACCAACGGAGCTGATCAGCCGCTGAGGGCAAATGCAATTTCGGAATTGCATTTGCCCAAATTGGCTTCTGGCGGCCTCTTGAGCCTCCCAGGAGTCACCGAAGAGTTCGTTAAAGACCTGGACATGACTGAGGAAGAGGAAAATAACATCCCGTTCCTCGCGTGGTACTACAGCCAACTGGGAAAGAACCTCTTCGTAGCAAATTTCGATCGAAAGAAGGTATACTTTGCCTTCACTGTGGACATGATGTACGAGCTGGGATACTACACCACAACAGCTCGCCCTGTGTACATTCTGGACAATATCCCTTCAGACGGCAAGAGAGTGATCAAGATGCCGTATCACGAGGCGTTTGGTCTGGAGCAGCTGCTGGACGGTCAAGGAGTAGTGGTCAACCCTCTGAAGTATCGTCCGGCGGGTGACCAAGTCCTTTTCATTCAGGACGTACACGTCCTCGCGACCCTCTCCCAGTGCATCTCACCCAAGGCCAGGGCTTTGAACTCTCTCATCTGTCGCTTCGTCGGATTGGCTATGCGCACCGCAGCCGTGAACCACGCCAAAGCGATATGGCGTGAGGAGTACGAGGAGACAGTCGTCAAGCCGGCGACCGAGGCTCTCCGCGAAGCTCTAAAGGATGAGAAGATTCAGCGCCTGGAAGCAGAGGTGAAGGTTATTGCGAAGGATAATGAGATCATAAAAGCGTTGAAGCGCGCCTCTGACTCGAAAGTGGAGACGGAGATAGTCAAGCGTAGAGCTATTGAGCATAAGGAGACCAACCGACCTCTACCGACGAAATTCAACGAGTCTGACAACACCCCGAGGACCGGATGCGCTGGGGTTTACCTAAAGAAGAACAAAGACGGCGAGGGAGTCGTGGTCAGCATGCACTACACCGACATGAGAAGCATCGGTAACAAGCGCCGCACCCTCCAGCAGAGCGCCAAGAGACTGCCGACGTACAAGGGAGATAAGAGAATCATCCTCAAGCTGCTTGGGGGGACGAGGATGATCGACCTCAGGAGCAACTTCGACGACGCGTTCGGCGTTGTCGGCTGTCCGAACGTGAAGATGCCCAGCGAGGAGGCGGTTTGGGAGGTTCTGGACGGTCTGTTCATGAATCGAGCCTCCGGAGGGTTCGCTCTCGGCGTCGGCTGGCATCCCGTGAAGGGTGGGGAGGGTGAGACGACCAGACAGAAGATTCTGGTGTTCACCAACGAGCTGATTATGGACGGGATGCCGTCGGAGGACAGGCGGTACTGCGTCGACGTGGCGTCCGCTCTGGGCTTCTTTTGCAAACAGCCGCTCGTTCTTCCCACCGCCGCCGCCGCCGCCGCCGCCGCCGCCGCCGCCAGCGCGAATGAATGTCTAGATAATGATAAGAATAAAACGTAACACATCCCAACTAACTCACAAATTTTGTTCGTTTATTGGTTGGTTGGTTTGTCAAATGTCAGCGTCTCTCCGCAGTTGACATATACGCTAACGAAAGACTGTGGTAATGTTAGAGAATATTCTCGGTGAGATTATCTCGTCACTTAGACGCGGTTTATTTCGGTCAAATGTTAGCGTTTGTCCGCGTTGAGAATAAATGCTAACTTCGGAATGCAGACTCAGGGACAAACGTGATGTAAACAGGATGCTAACTTCGGAATGCAGAATCGAGGTCAAATGTTAGAGAATTTTCTCGGTGAGAATAAATGCTAACTTCGGAATGCGAAAAGCCCGGTAATTTATGCATAAGCACGTGTCAATGCTAGGGATTCTTCACACCGCGGAGAGACGCTAGCATTGACGCCGTAAAGTAGGTCAAATGTTAGCGTCTGTCCGCGTCGCGAAGACATGCTAACTTCGGAATTCGAAATTGGCGGTAATTTATGCGTAAACATGTGGCGATGTTAGTGAATCTCAGCGGTGAACCCAGCCGCTAACATTGCTGGATAGCGATTGGTCGAGTGGTGTCGAGTGGTGTCGAGTGGTGGCGTCTGGAAAAACCCAGCGCTAATTTATGCGTGAAGTTAGCGTCTGTGCGCGTCGCGAAGAAATGCTAACATCGCTCGCCTGTGATTGGTCGACGCGTCGCGAACGGTGACGTCACTCGTCTCGCGGCGCAGGTGATTGGCTGCCGGTCACGTGACCCACCTGGCGGCCCTGGCGGCGTGGGTATATAAGCCCGTGGGCGCGAAGATAGCAGTCAGTGTCCCGCTGTCGATCTCTGCGAGCAGACGTGCCGTCGGTCCGTCTCACCACTCTTTCTCAATTATTTATTTTGGCGCGCAGATACTTATTTGTGTACTGGCACATTTCGAGTTCCCAAGCAAGCAAGCCGGTTCGTCAGTCGTCATGACGAGTCACTACCTGAAACCAGCCCGCTCGCCCGTCATCGTCTTCTTCACTTCGTTCACTTCAATGACGACCGCCAGACTTCCCGCTCGACACCGCCGTCAGCGTGAACCAGGATGACGCTCGTGATTTGACAGCCGATGGACCTCTCTACCCAGTCAGACTGACATTATACCTGTCAGATGCGCTACAGTGTCTCCAGCTGTCGAGTTTTCTACAGCCAGATGCTCTCCAGCGCCTCCGGCTGCTGATTTGCCGACCGTCGGAGACATCCAATAGACCGATATTGTTGTTCATTCCCGCGGGAGCTTCTGCCCGATTTTTCTACCAGCAGAATGCTCGCCAATGTCTCCAGATGTCGAGTTTTCTATCGCCAGATACTCTCCGGTGCCTCCAGATGTCGATTTGCCGACCGTCGGAGACACCCAATAGAACGATATTGTTGTTCATTCCCGCGGGAGCTTCTGCCCGATTTTCCACCTGTCAGATGTACTCCAATGTCTCCAGCTGTCGAGTTGTCTCCCGCCAGATGACTTCCAATGTCTCCAGCTGTTGATTTGTCGACCGTCGGAGACATCCAATAGAACGATATTGTTGTTCATTCCCGCGGGAGCTTCTGCCCGATTTTATACCTGTCAGATGCACTCCACTGCCAGATCAGACTGTAAATCTACCAGTCAGATGACCTCCGGTGCCTCCAGATGTCGATTTGCCGACCGTCGGAGACACCCAATAGAACGATATTGTTGTTCATTCCCGCGGG
>JAOYNN010148147.1:0-11229 GCA_025770095.1 Goniobranchus kuniei | reverse complement strand
TAGTAGTAGTAGTAGTAGTAGTAGTAGTAGTAGTAGTAGTAGTAGTAGTAGTAGTAGTAGTAGTAGTAGTAGTACTGTTGTTCTTGTTGTTTTTGTTGTTGCTGTAGTGAAAACATTGTTCCTCGAAGTGACGAATGAGACATGGCACATTTTGAAGATCAAATGTCTGTCCTTCCTTCTGAGACCTTTTTTTTCCATCCCTGTGAAACTCTAAGTTGTTTGGGTTTTTAAGACATTTTGGTAGGACGAAGTACCAGTCTGAAATTGAAATCTTTGCCGGACTTAAAAAAAACAAACAAACCTTTATGCAACCTCTATCCACAACCCACCTTTTATTTACTAATTTTCTATTTATACCCCCGAATCATATACCTCCAAGCCGTTAACTGATACTCTGGAATAACTTTTCTTGCCGGGCTGTGTCGGTGTAAAGCAGTAATTAAGAAAAGCTTTTAACTGCATGAAGTACTGTCGAACAAAGCAATCACAGGAGACGGAAGCACACTAATTCACCAGGGTGTTTGTTTTAATATTTTAAGCCTATTAGTATTAGACTTTTTATAAAACATTATCAGATAAGACCAAGAAAACAAGATAAAAGAAATTCCATGGGAATTTGCACAGTAAAATGATACTAGATTTAGATTTAGTTCTACATGTAAAATCTACAGTTTTGAGATACTCATTCTAGATCTACTTATCCTATTGACATCCTCTGGGTTAACTCTTCACGAGAAAACAATAAAGAAGGTTCCCCTCCTAGTTTATCAAATTCATATAAAAATCATTGATGTGCCCAATGACTCAGAAAATGATTTAGCAATGTAGTAGTGAACACGAACAAGACTTAGCAGACAGAGAAAACAGATGTGAAAAAAAAAACAACAACAACTAGAAATGACAATGTTGAGTGAGAATGTTGTTTCAAAGATACACACAAACGCAAATGAAAGTCTTAACAGCACAACCTGAAAATTATCCCGTATTAAAAAAACAACAACAAAAAAAAAACAAAAAACCCAGGGTTATCAGGTTGCTAAAATCTCTGTTTCAATAGCTTTAGCTTTGTTCAATGATGGGGCATCCACACATATTTGACTCTACTGCACAAGCATGGGATATCATACTTTTGAGCTAGAGGGTTTTGAAAGTTTTAAGACAGTAAAAACTTAGATAACTCCTTTATTTATGGACGGATTTGTATGATTTTTGTGTCAATGTGGTTCGTATTAATGTACAGCCTCTTATGATATTGGATTTATTGTGTCTTATATAACAAAAATACCTGAAATAAGTACTCTCCCTACGTCAAATAAACATAACGAAGAAATACCCACACTCGCTCTGTTGAAACCATACTCTCCCCTATGTCAAACAAACATAACGAAGAAATAGCCATACTCACTCTGTTGAAACCATACTCTCCCCTATGCCAAACAAAGATAACGAAACAATAGCCACACTTGCTCTGTTGAGACCATACATTCTCCTATGTCAAACAAACATAACGAAGAAATAGCCACTCACTCTGTTGAAACCATACTCTCCCATATGTCAAACAAACATAACGAAGAAATAGCCACACTCACTCTGTTGAAACCATACTCGCCCCTCTGTCAAACGAAGATAACAAGAAACAGCCACATTCACTCTGTTGAAACCATACTCGCCCCTATCTCAAACACACATAACGAAGAAATAGCCACACTCGGTTTGTTGAAACCATGCTCGCCCCTATGTCAAACAAGGTTGGTTCACTTATGGCACCCTCGCCTTACCTTTTCTGTGTTACGTACAGAACCACTTGATCTTTCTCCGTTTGTGCGTTTTGTTTTGTTTTTATCGACTCTTTCCCCATTTTGTGTGATGTTTTGTTTGATGCCACGGATGACAGTGGTTTCTTTCTGTCTTATTTCTCTTTGCCTCCAATTAGAAAACCCACTTTCTTTGTTTTTGACATAGATTGAGAATTGAGATAGATGTGAAAAAGGAACAACATCCAGGCATGCTGTCTACCTTGAGGCCATGTTCTGCTCTCTTTTTATTGGAACTCACGAACTTGTACATAATCGATTATTATACTTATGACAGAAAAGAGTGGACAGGAAGTTGAAGTAGAAATAAAGACAGTGCAAAATGACAATCATCTGGTCATTAACTTTTCAAATGTTTAGATTTACTTTACTGGATCTATTACATCCGGTACCAACCAAACCTCCCAAATATATAGTACCCTGAGGATGACAAATCACAAGTCTCCTCATACAAATCGTGAACCCCAGATCGACCACTGACAATCACTGATTATCACTGATAAGCGAGCATTTACTCACTGCAAGGACTCCAAGCCAACATCAAACAACAGGCCGACAAGCAAAGCAAACACAAAAAAAGACTCACAACCTAACTGGGTCACAACACTTTACTTGGCCAAAATTAATCCTTGTAAGTCTGTCAAGTTATAAGGTGTAGGGGATACTTGTTGTCAATTACAACCCAAACCTTCATGACCCAGTTTCTTATTTATGCATTTAGAGACTTACAGGGATGATTTATCTTTACCTAAAGATATTGTGGTATTGTTATTCGATTAGAAATTGTTTGCACATTGTTGCAGAATATTGGTATCGATTATGTACTTGATACTCAATGATGATTTATAATAAACAAGAGCAGAAAAATGCCTAGACCTGATACCTTCAACAAAGGCAAAGAGCCATTTAATAATTCTAAGGAGTGTCTAGATGCATATTTATTAGCTAAAGATATTCCAGCCAATAAATATGCATCTAGACGCTCCTTATAATTATTAAATGGCTCTATGCCTTCGTTGAAGGTATCAGGTCTAGGCATTGTCAACAGGTTATAATTTTTAAAAAATTTATGAATAATATACTCATGCCAGTTTGAATTATCTGATCGACTTTTTTTACGGTTCATTCCAACTTGAACAGGTCTTGGAAACTCTTGTTTCTATGGGAATGGGATGATCATGCTTGGGAAATACTTCCAGCGACACAGGTCCTTTGCGAATGGCCTTGCCCTCTCTGGTGCTAGTATCGGCCAGTTTGTCCTTCCACCGGTTATCGAATACCTCTTGGAGAATTATGGCCTGAGTGGCACCATTTTGTTGATTGGGGCTTTCTACTTCCACGGTGCCATTTCAGGATGTCTTTTCCGTCCCATTGAAAGCTATGCAGAGGTTGGCATCTCTGTCCGAATCCCAGAGAATGGAGATTCAAAGGTTGGGATTTTGTTTGTTTCTCATGTAACTTACAATGTCACTTTGTTATGTTTAATTACTGCTTGATAAAGAAATAAAAGCAATTCCTGTTTCTGATATTTTCTGAGAAATTGTGCACTAGTGAGGCTAGAACTCATGCGGTCACACACGCTACTGACCATGGTGAATGCCTTTGACTTACTTTTGGCTTGGTGAGAGATTGCCATAGCATCACAAACACATCACTCTACCAAATTATGAAGTCTAAATATTCCAGTAACTTGAGGAGCCTCTGTGGCTTTTTGCTAGTGTCAATTTAAAAAAAAAAAAAGAGTTTGTCACTCTTGTCATCATGGACAAGGGAAGAAAGGAAAGATAGTATTTTTATGTATTTTTTTTATCCGTATCTTCAGTGTAACCAACATGCTCACAACTCTTTACAATGACATTTACTCCCCTGACCGATGGCAACGCTTAGCACACAGAAAAAAGGTCTTCAGCCTGTTAGATAGAGATATATATTTTGGCAGTTTTCATTCTGACTACTATAAGCCAATATATCAGTTTCCATGGGGAGGGGGGACTTTCATATTGTAAGCCAAATTATTGGCACAGAAAGTTTTTACTAATTTTTGTTTCACTGCCTTTGCCCTCCTCCTTTTGACTTAACCTACATATTCAAAGCATCTGGTAGAGAGAAGAACTGATTTTTTTTTTAAACATTGGTTAATCGTATTAAAAACCCCTTCTTCATTCCTTTTGGAGTATTTTTCTAATATTCTCCAGCCCTGGTCAACTCGCACCACAAATAAATTGGATCTAAACCCAGACAAAAACTGTGGTAGTCAAAAAGTCCCAGGAACTCATTCACACCATGAGTTATGTGAAGTAAAACAGTCGCCTTACCATAGGACATAAGATCAAGTATTGTGGTTATCAGCCATGAGGCAATGTCAGGCCCCATTGAGCCTCCCAGTTTTTTGCTGACTAGGGTGAATGTTCTTGACTTTCTTTTTGCACCAGGTTGTGCTAACCGTAGCTACAATTTCTCTATGACATAAAGTCATTGTAAGATTTACTTCAGCAACTTTCCGTTTGATTTCTTTCAGGCGCTGATTGATTCTCCCCCAAAGAATGATGGCAACCTTCAATCTCCACCAAACTACAACGACACAGAATTTAAGACCAATCTTATCACGAAGGAGACAAAAGGTCAAGATTTAGATACAATTGAAGACGATGCCAAGGAAAGCGATGATGATGATGAATATCAAAGGCGAAAGCTAGATATGAAGATGGCAAGCTCAGGAAGCATATTTTTAGTTGCTGGCAGTGTATATGATCTTAATCACAGTGCAGACAAGCTAGAGACTCAGTCCAACAAGAGAAAAATGAAAACTTCAATCCTGCAAGCTTTTCTTAAAATCCTGGACTTTCGTGTGTTGCAGAACTACATCACATTGTTCTACACCATCGTCGCTTTTTTGTGTTTTTTTGGTTACTTCAACTTTGTCTTGTTCCTCCCATCTGTGGTGCGTGAAAAGGGTTTCACAAAATATGATAAAGCCATTCTTGTTTCAATCTGTGGTGCTGGCGACCTCATCGCTCGTCTGGCCATTGGCTTTTTTGCTGATCGTAATTTCATCGCAAGATATAAGATCAAGGCTTTAGCATGTCTAATGTGCGCGCTGGACATTTTCCTCTTCCTATTTGCTAAGTCGTTTGGATTGCTCGGTGTCCTAAGCTTCTTCTACGGATTTTTTGGTGGTAGCTATGTGTGTATGGTTGCTGTGGTGCTGGTGGATTTTGTTGGTTTGGCCAGCATGGGCAAGAATCTGGCCGTTATTCTGTTTATTCAGGGAATTGGGTCATCTTTAGGTCAGCCGTTTCTTGGTAAGTCAGCATCTAGGTGGAGCTTAGAGCAAACATTCACTTTTTTGGCTATTTATGTAAAGATCGTATGAATACCGTATTGGAAGGATGAGAGTTGTACGATTACCCTGATGTTTGGTAGTTTCTAGTATACCTACATGATATATGACTTGAGTTTTATCTGGAGGTCTCTTGTTGATGGACAGCTTGTGGACCTGTTGAGGTAGATAAAAAAATGATATTCAACTTAAAATGCAGAAAGTCATGGAAGTGTTGACGCAACTGAAGAAGACATTGAATACACTGCCTCAGGTCTATAAAATAGAAAACTCATCACAGATCTCAGATATGCTAATGTTTGTGTTCTTCTCTCATAAACTCTCCAAGCACTAGACACAATTTGCATAGCATGTGAAATGCCATTTTAAAGATGAGAACTTATTCTTGATTGCGGAAAGTATGAAAGTGATGTCATCTGACAAATGCATCAATTTTGAAAGATGGCGTTTAGCAAAACTGATAGAGAGCAATTTGAAAATGTGAACAACTTTGTATATCTTGGAGCTAGAAAAGATGCCAACAAAAATATGTATGTAATACGTTATCATCATTAAAATGAAAATTCATATTATTTATGCAGTCAATACACTTAACACAGTTTCAGGTTTTGGAAAAGACTAAATAAAGCCTTTTATGTCTCGAGGACAATTTCTCTTTTGGTTTCTCTCAAAGAAAGACTGAGAGGATACCTGGAGTCAGCCGCAGAGTGACACCGCCAGGGCAATAAGGGTAAAGTATCTTGCACAAGGAAAAAAATGTACTGCCAAAGTAGGGCTCGAACCTGCAGCATTCGGGTTACAGTGCAATGCCTTATCTACTCAGCCACAGCCCCCCCCACTCCCTCCCAAATAGCTTAATTGAAGCAGTCCATTCTCAAACTAAATAAAAAGAAATTGACATTTTTTTCCCCTAAAAAAAGGGATTGCATGTAATATATGTGTGAATGTGACAAGGCTGTTTAGTAAGGAAATGGGTGATTCTGTTTTGTTTTTTTTAAGTACCCAAATTCTTTATCTCTCAAAGCTGATTTTGTTCTTGTGTTTGTTTCAGGTCATTTGAAGGACAGCACAGGTTCTAGCGACATCACCATCATTGTTTGTGCCTTCACTTTAGGTGTTGGTGCTCTTCTTCTCTTCTTTTACCCCTTGGTTCAGCGATGGGAAAGTGCTCGCCAGAAAAGGCTTCAGGAGATAGACTCTTGAGCTGCCAGATTGCTACTTATTGCAGGTGCAATTTGTCTAACAACGGCCTGTTCCACTGGATGCTCACCTGAAGGTTGAGAATGTAATGGTGTGCCAGGTGAAAAATCAATGTGAAGTTTGTGAGCCTGCACCTATAAGGGACAAATAATCTGTTGTTATCATCTTATCGTTTAACATCGGAGGTCATTAGGAGACATTTCCGGTAAATACTCTCTTTCTTTTAAGAGAGGATGAATTGAATTTTGTTAAACACTGGGATTTTCTTTCTCTTATTGTCTTATTAGCTTTTTTCTTTTCTTTTTTTTATTTTGGGCCAGTTGAATTCAATAGGCACAAGTCTTATTGGACTGCAATTAAGACCCAAGACAAAATGGACTTCTGCTTGTTGCTTACCAATGCCTGACTGGCAAAGTTTCCTTGTTCAAAGGTGACGTGATTGATGGAGGATGTTGTAATGTAATACTGCCTAAGTTAGGGATTATTTTCTTGTCTGATTTGGAGATTATATTCTTGACTAATTTAGAGAGTATATTCTTGTCTAATTTAGAGAGTATTTTCTTGTCTAATTTTGAGATTATATTCTTGTCCCATTTAGAGAATATATTCTTGTCACATACAGACATTACATGCATCTGTCTGTTGCTGGTAATGTAAATCTCAGGGCTTTTACATTCTTCGGAAATAGTTTTCGGTGTATTCATTCTGTGTTCTAATTACTCTTTAGACAATAAATTTAAGGCATTTAAAGCATACATATTTTCACAATGGAAAAGCTCAAGTTCACCTAACAATGATGTGTACTAATGTAAACAGAAAATTGGTATTCATCTTCATAATGCAATCATGACTGAGACTTATTTACACATCAAAGTAAGACACAAGTGGTTGAGGGAAGAATAAATCACTCACTCTTAGGTATCGCCTTTTCCAATACTCCCTGCAAAACTGCTGACAGTATTCCCTGGTCTTGCTAATGATCTAGATTAGGTTGACTTGAATTTGCTTGTCTGATGCACAGATGAGATAAAAAAAAATATTTTAGCCATTATGATCACAAAGTGTACTGATTTTTTTGTCAGCATTTAACATTTTTATAGAATTTTGTTGTTGTTTTTCTTTATGCATTATTTTGGGGGGTTTTGATCCTTGTGTTTTCAATTTTTCTGCCCTGCTGTCCTTTAAATGAATCTCAATTCACTTCCATGTGGCTTTTCTTTTTATTCAGTTACTTGATGCAGGAAATGATGTTCTCTGTTCATTTTTTCTTGTTAGTTAAAAAGTTTGTAGGGTTTGTTTTGTTGTTTTGTTTTGTTTTGGGTTTATTTGTTTTTTGGGGGGAGGGGTTTCTGTATGTCATACGTTTTATCATGAATGTTTGCCGTCATGCTGGTTGTTCTTCCTTTCTATTGGGCATTGTCTCATTGTCTGAGGGAAGTTTATTGATTCAGTTAGGGTTTTTATTTTTTTCTTTAAACTTTGGCCCCTGTTTGATTTCACCTTCTTCCTTAAGCTTGACTTTAAAAGTGTTTCTATCAAGTTTACGACCTCTGTTGTTAAGATTGGTTCTGAATTAATTTTATTTTGGAAACTCACTTTTGTTATTAGAATTTCATTTTTTTGTATTGTACTTAAAAGAAACCCAAAATGAATATCTTGCCAACGCAAGACCTTGTTGTTGTTGTTGTGATGACATCTGAACCTCAGGTTGTTGCGTGTACTTCCTGATTGCTTACAAAATACCTCTGGTGTATTATCACATGATTGAATTACATAACAACAATAGAGATATTTTGTGTAAAATAGTCAAGCCAGATATGGTCAAAGTTCTTTGTGCTCCATTTTCTTTCTAAAAGTGTTTGGGTCTCTGATTCTGAAAATGGTATCAGATAAACTATTCCAAATTCAAATTGTTGATGGAAAAAAAGATTGCAAATGTTTTCTATGGTGATTTTCATAGTTATTGAAATCAGGTGACATTGATGAAAGGGATAAAGTCTATTGTCTTCAGGATAAGGAATGTATGGTTTGAGTCCCTCTTTAGTGATGTCTGAGCCAAAATAAGATGCACATAAGATGCATAAAATTAGGCATCAGTTCTTCTGTGGTATTAGATATAAAAGTTTGGCAAATAAGTCTTTTCTTTAGGTGGTGATCAATATCACCCATTCTGTTATATGCCATGGAAACCAGAAATAAGCACTAGTCCTGTTATCCTCCTCGACCCCAAAGTTACTTCATTTTATATCTTTTACTGCTGTGTTTGTTTGTTTTTTTTTTTAAATTTTTATTGCATTTAGAAATGCACTTCCATGGTAATATATGTATGCACTTCCATGGTAATATATGTATACACTTCCATGGTAATATATTTTTACACTTCCATGGTAATATATGTATACACTTCCATGGTAATACATGTATACACTTCCATGGTAATATATGTGTACACTTCCATGGTAATATATATATACACTTCCATGGTAATTGTCTGTAATTGTGTTAGTTTATGTCTGTGGAGGAATGCTGAAATCATGCTTTGGTTTTAGAGTAACGCACATGTTAGATCTACTATACAGTTAGATTAAAGTACCATTGAATGCCATGTTACTTATCAATGACTGTCAGGCCTTTTCACACAAACTCAATATGGCGTTTCATTTTTCACATGAACTTACAGAAGTAGGATAATAAATTGAAATTGCTTACAACCTTTTCCTATTAGAAAAAAAAATGGTATGCTTTTAATTTCTTCACAACACTCAAATATGGCTTAGTGGTAGAGCTGGCCACCTTGCAACTGGGAGGTGGCAGGTTCGAACCACAGTTGAGTCATACCCAAGACTTTAAAATTGGCATTTTAGTATCTGTCTCACTTGGCGCTCAGCGTTATGAGAACAGTTCTAAGACAAGTCGGCCCAATGCCAGTCTACTGTGAGTGGGTGAGTCATTCAAGTTGTGCTATACCTTATAGGTTATGTGTGTCAGCACATTAATATGTCCAAATAACACCGCCATTGAAATAACTTGTGACATTGAAAAGTGACCTTCAGCTCACAAATAGCTAGCTGACTAAATTTAATGTTTTTCATTTATCAGACTTTTTGTTTAGAATTTGCTGAAGATGGCATTGATGTGATATGAGAGGTACAATAAAAAGTGGTCAGCTTTGTGTTTATAATTTGTACTTTGTGATGAAGTCATGATATCTACATATTAATGACAAGACTGTACTCACATAATGACATTGTAGTCATGACTGCAACATAGTGATGACAACAATTAAATTTTTTTCATGATAACGATGAATGACAATGGTTTGATCATGACAACAACATAGTCACAACAACAATCTATTCATGACAACACCTTTGATATGACATCCTCTCATTTCATGATAGTATGTGATGTACGTATGGTATTTAATACAAAAGTTTTAGAACATATTCTGAAGCAAACGTCAGCAAATCAGTGCATATTTTTGTATCTCTTACAATTACAGATATGTAGCTTATATTGGATCTTGTTAATAGCTCAAACTTTTAAATATCTGTTTGTGTTTGAGAACTGATTGAGGCTGTCTTATATCTTCTGTCAGGCTCTGTTTTTGTATTCTCAGAGGGGGAGAGGGAGGGGCTGAATTACGTGAAGAGTTAATGTGTCATTGAGTGGTCATGACCCATTTGGGTGCATTGGATTGTTTAAAAAAACACTTTTGTAGTCCCTTGCTATCTCAATAGACTGAGTACCTTTTTCACATAAAGAAAATGTCTGAGTCATTAACAATTTGGAGCTTGATAGCCCATGTTAATTTGTTGTTCTGTTGTTTTGTTTGGGATTTTGTTGTTGTTGTTGTCGTTGTTTTTTTGTTGAGAGATGAAATTTTTGTGTGGTCAGTAAATCATTCCCTCATTTGGTTACCTTTGATAGTTGTGATGTGTTGTATGCTTATTATTTCATGTTAAATGTTTTCCCTTTTTGGGTCATCTTTTTACACTCATCCAAAGAACTGTTTCTGCCCCTTGTGTTTACACTTTTCATAAATCAATCATTTTCATTTAGCCATTGGCGTTGAGATGACCTGATAGAGTTACAAAAAGGCCCCAAAACACCGAGCAGATACAAAAAATAATTACAAAGACATTTTATCTCATACCTTTTCTTAGTAGAATATGTCGTATGTTTATTTTTATATTTTAAAGGCTTCTTTTCCTCTTTGTGGAAACTTTTTTCTGTTCTTAAAGACAATTTCTGGCACTTTTGAACTTTTGTTTAACGAATCTGTCTTTTTATCTTTTCCCCATGAGCACTGAAGTCAGTGAAACCTTAACTCACTTTGGACGGATCCTGCAGCAGTTGCAGGATGGCCCCGACTGACGCTCAGGCCGGATCCCGCTACCCCTGGGTGATGGCATTATCGATTTTTTTTGCCTATCGTGCAGAGGCTGCGCAAGCCAGCATGTGCTGTTGCCAAGCCTGTTGTTTACATGTGTGCCAAGTTTCGCTTCGCTAGGGGGAATAGTTTTTAATAGACCAACCTGGATATAAGCCCAAGTGGTTGGATCAAAAACCTGAATCTTGAGGAAATGAGTCTAGATCATTCTACCCTTTTGTTTATATCACAAATGGGTAGAACATGATGGAAGATCGTAAAAGCATCGAACGTTTTGCCACTTCACAGGCACACACCTATATACACTCATTTATAGAAGAGAAAGAGATGTGAGAGAGGGAGAGAAAGAGAGAGACAGATAGACAGACACACAGAGACAGAGAGAGACAGAGACAGACACACAGAGGCGGAAACAGATAGACAGAGCCAGAGAGAGAGACAGACAGACAGACAGACAGAGACAGACAGAGGCAGACACACAG
>JAOYNN010148036.1:0-11230 GCA_025770095.1 Goniobranchus kuniei | reverse complement strand
AGACAACAGGAAATCGATGACCCCCGACCAGCCTCGCCCAACCACTGCATATTGAATGAAGCGACGTAGCTTTTTTTTCTTCATTTCATTGTGCATCGGTTATAACCAAATTCTTTTGGCAGGTACAATGATTGACAGGTAAGTAGTAAGCCAAACAGCACTTAATCTGCTCAGATATCACAATGACATTGGCCACACCTTTCCTTTAGAATGGCGCATTCTGTAGTTGAGCTACAAACAATTATGTCAAGGGTTAAATATGTACTGGCAATTTCCTTAGTGTTCAAAGTGATTCATCTCTCATCTCTCTGCCCCTTGTCCTCGGCCTTACATCCACATCCGGCTACTTCTACAACATTTCTCAGTCTCCCAAGGATGTGGATGTTAAACGGAGACCATTGTATTATCATTATTATTGTTACATCAATATCATTGTTTGTCAGTAAAGCCCTGATCAAATGTCAAGGTGTAAAACAGCTGTATACATTACATTGTGAGACAGTTTCAGCACAGTTCTGGCCTATGCTTGACTCGAAAGCATGAAATAGGATCTATGAAAACTTTGCTACACGTTTAGAATGAAAGGACAAAATTTATTAATCAGGTCAATTGGTTATTTACTTACTATTTTTATTTTGTTTGTTTTGTTTTTAAATAATACTAGATATTTCCTAAAAAAATTATAAGTGGTACTGAACATGAAATGCATATTAATATTATCGCCCACTAATCTATATCAATATTAAAAATCTTTTCCTTCTTATGTATGTAAAGCTGAGGCACACATGGCTCAATGGTCAAGGCGTCTGTTTGAGATCGGGAGGTCCCTGGTTCAATTTCCGCCAGTAACTACTTGTGTTTTTTCCCTTAAGCAAAAAAATTTACCAAATTGCTTCACTCGACTCAGGTGTTAAATGAGTACCTGGCAAAGGGTTGATATAGTTTGGCAGAATGTGCTCCATTTACTGTATACTCCCCAGACAGTATGCCTGGTAGGCGATAAAGTATTGTAAAGTGCTTTGAGACTGTTTGTAGAATGGTGGAAAGCGCTGTATAAGTGCAGTCATCTTTTTAAAAATACTTATCTGATGGGGAAAAAACACATCTATTGAACACATGATAAACACAAAGATGGTTCTAATTAAATCACTGACAAAGACAAGTGCAAGAAAAAACTTCTCTATAATTCCTTGACAAAGATAGATGAGAGAAAACAAATTTTTTTATTGTTCTTTTTTAATCTGACAAAGACAGTGGGAAAAAACGGAAGTATTTACCGTAAAGTTCAGACTATAAGGCGCACTGGTATATAAGGCGCACCCCCTATTTTTTTTTTTAAAGAAAACAAATTTTTTCCTTGCATAAGCCGCACCTGTGTATAAGCCGCGCATAATTCACTCAGAACAAAAATCAATACTGAAGCCGAAACCCTCATCTTCTGTGTCCAAATTGAAGAGTTGTAACACAGCTTCTTCTGACAGTGTTGGGAACTGAGATGACATTCGTATTGTAGTCGAAAAGAGCTCCAACACACCAAATAACGAACAATCTTCTGACAGTGTCACTGTCACCAGCCTCATTTACACTCTCTTCACTGACAATAAGAGAAGACCGTAGGCGACAGGCTCGTACGGTAAGCCTATCATATAATGCGCAGGTCGCCGATTCTTCACTTGCTCGAACTCTATACAGCAGATAGAATCTAGATCTAGATCTAGGTCTAGAATTACCAACAGAATTATTGTGGAACTGAACAATGACGCATCGACGGCTAAAGCGAAACAAGGTCGAAGTAGATCTAGCCTGGACGGCCCGTGTTTGTGAATGACTTTTCATCACTCGTCATCAAGGATTCCCACTTGATCAATATCACTGTGTGTACTATTACTAGGCTTCTAGGCCTGTGTGTTGCCCACTCTAATAATAATATGAAGCAAACGGCTTGAAATGAGTAAATTCTGAACGATATTCATTCTATAATCTGAATTGAAGGGTTAATAAAAGGTAATAAATTTTGTTAGATTTATGTTTGAGGGAAACAATTACATGAGGGTGGGGAAAAGGAAAAGTACTTGTATACGCGTTGGTGTATTAGCCACAGGGTCGCGACAGGAACAAAAAGTTGCGGCTTATAGTCCAAACTTTACTGTACATTCTTTACTCCCTCTGGGAGTACACAAAAGAGATTCTGACAAAAGAAAGAAAAAGTCTCACTAAAGCCTTTGTTGCCTTCTATGACATGGAAGGAGATATTTTGACAATGGGTCTATTCTATATATACAGTGCTTTCAGTTGAGGAACCCAAAACCTACCTGAGGGAGACCTATCAGATTCAGACTCATACATATATAAAATTACTCCTATTTACAAATAACACCCATACAATGACAAACAGTGCCCTGTAAAATAAAAAACTGACTCAAAATAACACGCTTTTTCACATAAGCCTTATCACATATTATTATGACCTGGCACCCAAGAATCTGCTTTGGTGTAAAGTAAAAAAACATTTTTCAATCCACATAACTCATTCCATTCAGTTCCTGAATATATATAGATTTTTATGGGGTCTTTGTATATGCTATGAACTGTGATATGATTCTAAGTCAAAGATGTTTCATGTTTTGAGAATGTATTTAGTCTCTTTTATTGATCTTAATTGTATAACTGATAGTTGTATATTTCACACCCGCTTTTTGATTTCATGTCTCTTATTATTATGGATGTATGTTTTTAAATTGTGCACTAGGTGGTCTTTTAAACATGTTTTTAATAATAATGTTTAATTTTATTACTACTTATTCATAACTGTAGTTTTAGTGGATGTATATTGTTTTGCCTTTGTAAAGCGCCCAGAGCTTAAATTTGAGATAGTGCACTATATGTGTAAAGAGATGACCGAAATGCACCCGGAAGGAAGGTCATGGGGTGAAAGTGGAAATTGGGTGAGTGGAAGATTAAGATTAATTGAGCTTGGGTTCCAGTTCCAACAGACTAACCTTGGTGCAGAATGTAATGAATGAAGCCATAGCACTGCCTGAGACATAGTTTCTTGTATGTACAGGAAGTAAGTATAACTTCATCCCACCCAGCATGGTCATTTTCGCAAGCTAAGCTGTCTGGGTATGAAAGTATCTAAATTTATCATAATATCCTCGAGAAACCGGTCTTCTAGACCTGATTAATGTCCTGACACGATCAGAGGGCTTTCTCACTGGCCACGTTTTTATTGCTCTGAAAGCTGAGCATTCCTCTACACTCCCACACTTTCCTGTTATATAAGTCACACATCTTGGACTGTGAGTCAGTCCGCAAGCGAAGGCTCCAGTTCTTAGTCGTAGAACTGTTCATGTACAACATCTAACGTAGATTTGGCATGAAACTTTATTCTTGGTGCTTATACGTTGAGCGTTATATCTGATGATCAAAACAAAGTATAACTTGACATCAGTGCAGATTTTCAGGGATTGTGTTAATTAAGTGGCTCTGGTGAGATGTTAGCTTTGTGAGGAGGAAATAATCTTGAGTATAGTATATATTTTAAGATTGATTATTATTTGTGCAGAATTCTCTATTGAAGATATGTGAAAGATAGCACGATTATTTTCACCTTATTCTCTTGTGCTTTTTCATATTATGAACTTAATTTTCCTTTCTTTTTCAAGAGTCATTTAAGTTAATTAATAATCATGAGTGGTTCTTATAATTTTATATTTTGCAATATATGATAATTCTTTTTCTAAAATTTAGATTGAGCCTGTCGACCTGAGGTTTGGAGCCCATACTCAGAACATTTAAAAACATTAATTTATGAAGCTAATCCAGGGCTTGGAGCCCTTTCTATGAACTGAACTTTCACTTAATAAATTACTGAAATAAGGGCTTGGAGCCCATTTCACGATCATTGCTTCAAAATATGAACATTGAGACCTTACTCTATTATTATCATTGAAGCCAGCCAAGAACCTTGTTTGATAGCTAACAGATATGGAAATCTTATGAGCTTAGAATGGTGATGTGTGAACGTACTTAAAACGACGTATCACGAGACATCTATGATTTGGAAGATCTCCGAGGGCAGGACAAGTGAACTTTGTCATTAGTTTATTGTTAATCTGTCTTTTTATCTAAAAATGTTGTTTCCCATTTAATTGGTGTGGACATTTGAAACATCCCTCCATTTATGTCAGTAAAAAGGTAAGGGTACCCTACCTACATAAATATGAATGTTAATAACTTAGAACATATTGTTCCCAGACTTTGTATTTCAGGTCTAACACAACCTTTCTTTCAGGTTTATTTGGCCATTTCATTTTAAATTTCATATTCCTTTCAGATTAATTATGTCATTGCCTACATAAATATATATTAGGAATTGTTTGGATAAAGAATTGATTGAGTCTCAACTTTCATTTGATTAACATTTCACCCAGGGCATTTAAAGGTTTAAGCCTAGTGCACCCTTAACACTGATATGATATGATATTCCTTTTAATTACAGAACTGTTCGTCTCCTCTTTTTTTTTTTTTTCTACGATAAATACTCTTCTACTAAGTTCATGACTTTATCATCAAACAAAGTAGTTTAGAAAGTAACGTAAATCTTTCATCCTTGACTCGCTCAGTGTTGTGTTATAAGCCTTGTTCACGTGCCTGATCATTTAATATTCTCAAGGTTTCAAACTGGGCAAGCAAATCGTTTGATTTTGTTTCTCGCTTTGTGACAATCAGTGTTTATTATCATTATTATTATTATTATTATTATTATTATTATTATTATTCTGTATTATGATCATGTAGTATTTGATGACAATAATTAGAAAAAAATAATTCGACACAAAATAATAATAAAAATAAGCCATAAACAAAACAAAACAGCAATATAATCAGCTTAGTGGTAAAATTGTGAACTACTGATTCATCCCTCGAACAGTTCACTAAACATATCCATGAAAGCCGGCTGTATTTTGTTTCTTCTAAATTTATCACATTCATTTCAGCTCAGACATAGATCTACATAATACTCTACTATATTTATGAATTGTACAAGTTTATTTCATAACAAATTTTTAAAGGCCATTATATTTTAGTTGTGAAAAATGCACAATTGTTTCTCATTTACTCTTTTGTACATTTAGAGAAATTCAAATTTTAGATAAATATTTTACAAAGAGGTTTAGGTAAAAAAATCTTGATCAAGAACTTTATGACAGTAATAAAACCAACAATTCTGATTATCCTTACAACGCTCTCTTATTTCAAACTATTCGCTGATAGACATTTGTATGAAAATCTATTTTCCCTCATGTACTTGATACTTTACTGGTATAATTTCCATTGATCATGAAGAAGCCAACATTTACACATGTAGCATTTCATAATAATTTCACAAGAAGAAAGAGTTATAAACATATGGAGAGAGATAAGAGAAAAATGATTTTTTTTGTTATGAAGATCATCTAATTTAAAACACTTGGCCCACATTGTAGTAGAACTCAAGCAGTCTCACTGTTCTTTTGTTACTTGAGTGAAGTATATAAATGACCAGTATGTAATGTATTAACAGGCAAAGGAAAGGACATCTCTTTTTCTCTATAATTCTTCCATTCTTTTCAAGCCTTGGTTCATGCAAGGGAATTCTGGTGGCGTTCTTGAGCTATAATAAACAACAGATTACAATTGCATGAATGATTTTACAACTTGAAACTTTCGAGCATTGAACAGTAATATCATAATTTCAAATAAATCCAAGGCTATGAGCAAAGTACATTATATAAGCATGTTTGTTTCACTGTGTCTTTTTGTTGTTGTTATGTATTCAGATGGAAAACAGTTAAAAGGGCAAACAATTCACAGCAGTTTCAGAACCAAAATAAACTTAAAGTGACATTAATTTTGAACCATATAACGTTAGTCAAATTAATTTTTGACTAAGAAGTAAAATGTTTTAAACATAAAATAAAAATTAAACCTTTTACCCTGCAGGAGTTGAATATCACCAATCCTTTCACTCATCTGTATCTATTGAAACACAGTTGTAGGCAGCATACCGTAGCTTTTCTTCTGCTACCTTCTCACTGAATTATAAAAAACATCATAAATAAATCATCTTTTAAATTTCCTTATTGTCAATTCAATCATTGTGCACACTTAGAGACACAAAGGGTTCAAGTTGCATGACATTAGCAGCTAAATATTCCTGCAGTCACTTACAAGCACTTATCAATTATTCAATAACTGAAATATAATTAAACAATGACATAAGAGAGATTGTCCCTAAAGACATAAATGCCTTTCTGTATTTCCATATCAATCACATTCCATCCCTTTCAAATCCTCTTCATGATTTTCCTTACATATCATTGAACGTCATTTTATATTGCTGAATATTTGTATTACTGAATATTTATACTGCTGAATATCTATATTGCTGAATATTTATACTGCTGAATACCAAACTTTCAAGGCTGGCAATTCCTGGGGTAATGGAGTGTTTAGGGGTATTTTCAATGTAATGTAAGTTTTTTTGTTTTATTGTTAAAAATTTTTGGATATTTTATACATTGAAGATTTGATATGTGGTAACCAAATTAATGTATCTTCATTATTTTACTCAGCATGTCAGAGTTAATTTGGGTGAAAATGAACAGTAAGAAATCTTGGCGGAAGAGCTCATCAAGTACTACACATAATGATCAAGAAGCCCCCTGAAACCCTGTTTGTGGATCTCTTACACACAACAATAGTATGGTAAATACTGTCATAGAAAGGATATAAAAATTTGGTTGTCCACAGAGGAAAATCACACATGTGCGACATTCATAGTGAGTTAATGATCTACCGACACCCAGCCAGACTAGAATTATCTAATTACTGTGAACATCTCATCTGTGATAAATGGAAACGCGTGCATTTATATTGTCTTACTTCAAACATGTATGACCTATTTATTCTAGGAACAAATTTCTTACTCCATTGATGTTATATAATATTATATTGTCTTCTATATTCGTATCAAATACACCTTATAGTTGTACAATTTCTTATACTTTTACATGGCCATAAGAAAATTTCCCTCACTTGGGATGAATAAAGAATTTGAATTGAAATGAATTTAATTGAATTACTCAAGTTCTCATGATCAAGCAACATTCATAATTCAGACTCATCAGCTATGCTGAGACCACCGACCTACCACTACGATACTAACTTAAGCGACCTTGACATTACCCAGGAAAGCGTTCAGACCTTATAATCGAATCTCAATATAAATAAAGCCTCAGATCCTGATGAGATACATCCAGTCATCCTATCAAATCTAACCCACATCCTCGCACCTCCCATAACAAAATTGTGTTCAGAACAACTCTAAACGGAGGTATACTCCAGGAGGATTGGCATACAGCATGTGTGACACCTATCTTCAAAAAGTCACCAAGTCAGAACCAAGTAACTACAGACCAGTTAGCCTAACATGCATCCTTTGGAAACTCTTAATAGAAGGGTAATAGTCGAATACCTTGAGCCTAACAATCTTATAAATCCAGCCCAACACGGATTTGTACGTGGTAGGTCATGCATAACCTAACCCTTGAAGGTTTTAGACGAATGCACACAAATTTTGGACGAATGTGGGACAATCGATGCAATATACATGGACTTCCAAAAGGCATTTGATAGTGTCCCCCACCGCCGCCTCTTATTGAAAGCTGAGGCGTTTGGAATAAAAGGAAGAGTCTTGGGGTGAATCGAACATTTCCTGTCCAGTAGGTACCAAAAGGTCATAATAAAAGGGTCCCAATCCAAAAATGCAAAAGTCACCAGCGGCATACCAAAAGGAAGAGTTCTTGGTCCCATCCTTTTCGTCCTATACATAAATGACCTTCCAAATTCTGTAACGAACCCTGTCAAAATGTTCACAGGCGATACAAACATTTTCACACAAAGTGACATCTGTGGAACAACGAAGTCTCTCCAAATGGATCTTGATAGACCAAATGACTGGTCACAAACATGGCTACTGAAGTTTCACCCTTAAAAATGTAGCATTATGACGCTAGGGACGCAAAAATCAGATACCAAGTATACCTGAAAAATACAATATTACTACTTAAACCCAAAATCAACTACAACAGCTGTGAGAAAAAATTGTTAAGAGTAGGTGAATTCCACACATTAAGATCACCTGATTCTTTGACTCCTCATGTTTTTCTAACATCCTTTAGTGACATTTAGCATTCTCATCTCCATCACTTCCAGCTCTTTGTATAGGCCATATAACATTGTCGGTCTTAACAAAGTCTTAGGTATACATTTTCCTCCCCTAATTATAATAATGAGTAAAGTGATAACTAAGAAATTAAGCGCTCCTGAAAGTTTATAAAGAAAATATTTTTATGAAGCACAAAAATAATAAAAGAAGATGAGAAGGGATCTCTAAACTTACCTTGAATACAGAGGAAGGAGAAGAGTATTGCAACAGGTGGCAGACTCTGGCAATGAATCTGTAGGATTACTAGAGGAATGGAAAGAAACAACTTCACTACAAGAAAAAAAAATGCATTCATGAAGAAACAATGGAGGTTTAATGAAAACCCAACAGGAACAATGATGAGATAAAACAAAGGAAAAAAGACAGGACCATCAGGCCAAGGACATCTATGCTAGCGCCATCCATTTTGCTATGAACAGTAGTGGTGGGCCGGTTAAGTGATGTCTTCGGCTTGAGCTTAATCGACTAAATTTATGAAAGACCAATCCCAATTCGATCTTAGGCTAGCATCAACCCATACCAACTCAATACATAGCCGATGAATTTGGTCGGTGATTAATTGATGAAAAGCTCAACTTGTCATCGAATGCGAACATAAAGTAATTTGAAATCCGGCCTGCAATGAGATGTAATCACTACGCTAAGTAAGAAGAGGTGGGGGAGAAAAGGCTTCAAGGCCGCTTCATCACTGCAAGACAAGGTCATACCATGCCACCCCTGCCATCCCTTCCGAATCGTTAACAGCATGACACAAGGCAAGACAGCGACGCAGTGCATATCAAATTTGAGGAGGGGTGGAGATGAAAGGTGGAGGGGTGGTCAGGGGGGAGATGAAAGACAATAATAGTATTATCAGGCTTGGTTAAGTGGATTTTTTTTTAATGGTAAGGCTGTAGACTGGAGACCAACTCGGCTTGACCAAACAGGCCAAATAAATGCAAATTCAAAGGATCGTTAACCAGCAACGAGCAGAGGTATTTGGATCGACCAACCGATCCGGACACCTGGCTCGATTTGTTGGTTAAAATAATCGGCTCATGCACGGCACTAATTAAAAGCAAGCGCCCTTCTACTTGATCAGCTTTCCTTTGAATTGTCTCATCATTGTTTTGTATTGAACTTTATCAACCGTTGTTTGAGCATATCCTTTATTCTCATAATACATTAACAGAACAGAAAAAGAAAAAAAAATCCAACCCATATCCATCACTGATCTAAAATACTTCTTAACTAAATAACACATGGGGTGGGGGGATGCATTTAATTATCATCAATATTGGTGCTTGAAATGCAGTGCATAGATTTCTGTTTTTCAAATCCAGAATAAATACAGGTACAAAACATGCATCCAATTAACAAAGCTTTAAATGCAATCTACTATACTGTAAGTTTTCACTGCTAAATCCATGTTAACTGCTAAACTTAATATGCAGCTATTAACAAGAAAAAGCGATCTTAAAAAAATTGTAATTCTATTATCATTTACTTTTTTCCTGCTGAAAGATATACTGAAACAGGAAGACGTCTTCTGCCTGTGACAAATCTCAGCAAACGACTTCTGTCTTCATTAGAAAAATTTTTCATTGCACTCCAGAATTGTTTGACTCGCACATCGTCTTCTTCTAGACGATGATAATGGGCTGTAAAAATGAGCGTCAAAATACATTTGAAAAGGGGTTTACAATTTACAGAATTTCTGCAATGTGAAGAAATAATGAGAAATTGTTTCAATAACTCAGTTTAAGATATATCATCTTAATCCTAGTTATCCTAATAAGAAAACATTGTTGCTTATTTTGTTTTTCTCTTTATTTAATGCAAATCTGTGTGTAAGAACAATAACAATCTACTTCACTATCCTTAAAGTAAACAGAGTCTAACTGACATCTATCAAAGAAGATGGGCTCTACAAAAATGAACTGAAACACACAACAAACATAATCTGGAAAGTTGGTATCTAGCATTTAACACTGATAACTCACTGCATCTCATAAGAGCCTCAAATGATATTTCTGGTTCCCCACAAATTCTTGTCTCTAATTTTTGCCATGTAAGCAAACAAAGGACAGCCTCTGGCAAGACTTTCAACAATCCAGTCTTCAGTGCTTTCAACTATGGAAAAATACATTAAACAATAATATATTCAATATGCTGCAATCACACATCATTGTCTCCATAATACATGCCATAGCCCTCGCCTAAATTGTTTTTTGAGCAACAATACAGATCTGTCTATAATCTGTCACAAAGCAGAGGAAAGAATGGAAATGCAAATTTTTTGCTGGTTTTTTTAAAGCCAATTTGAGACAGAAAAAGACATTATTAGAATTCCTCTATTTCTTTCAAGCATGTCTTTTTTTGAAGCGATTTTGGGACAAAATTATCTTTATTCTTAAGATCCATTATGGGTTTTCTTTCTTTTTTTTTTTTTTACCCAAAGCTGCTTTGAAATATTCTTAATTACGAAAACTTCCTTCACCTCACCCCTATAAACATGCTATATGCCTCAGATACAAAATTTTGATCAATTTTCAGTCGACTGGTCTTTCTTTTTTTTGTTATAGGCAACGATAAAAAGTGACATTTTTCATCTCTGAAAAGACAAATTTTCATCATACCAAGTACATAGTTGCCAGCTTTTCGAACATAAAATACGGAACGCATTCGAACGTACCTCGAAAAACTGATGAAAATGGTAAAGTATTACATAACAACGTATATCATACTATTAATTCTAAATATTAAAGCTTAGCAAAGCTAGCAAGTAACTAGATAATTCAGTTCCATCACCTTCATTTTCTAATAAACAGACACATTATTAATCACTTTCACCTACCTTCTCACTGACAATCACAATCATCCTCACAAGTACATGCCACTGACTCATACACATAAAATCTCTGATACACTCAATGACTCAGTCACTCATACACACAAAATCTCTAATACATTCACTCA
>JAOYNN010147925.1:0-11230 GCA_025770095.1 Goniobranchus kuniei | reverse complement strand
GTGCTGTCTACATCAAGGTCACTACACTCTAGTAGCCTATCTTTCAACATCTCTCTCATGGCCATATAATTACCTTTTTTAAAAACATATTTTCTTTGGTTATACGCCTTTGCTTTACTTTGAATTGATTGTGGTGTGTATAAGTAAAAAACTAACACATCGTGATCACTATTTCCAAAAGGATCCAAGTGATATATTGGTGAGATTAAATTTATTCCATTAACAATAACCAGATCGTCGAGTGTGGATCTTTGGCCTTCTCGGTGCCTCGTCGGACTTTCCACTTTTTGTATCAAAAAGGCATCTAGAAGACATTGCACAAATTTGTTCTGGTCATAGCTTGGTCCTCCCTTCCATTGGATATGTGGGAAATTAAAGTCTCCAAAGATGCAAATTTTGTCATATTTTGACATATTATCATCACTAAAGAGGGAGTATAATTTTTCTGTGTTTTCTTGAGAGGAGTTAGGGCTTCTGTAAAGACAACCGATGAGAATTTTATTGTTGTCTGCATCTGTAAATTTACAGAATATGCTTTCGCTGAAATCATGTTTCTTAAATTCATCACATTCACTGGCTTTCATACTCTTGTTAAAATAAAGTGCTATTCCCCTCTTTGGATTATTGCTTAAGAACAATTCGTAGTTGGGTATCTCATATTCTGAATTTAAGTTTTGGAATGTAGCATTTTTGCTTTTTATCTCTGTGAGACCAATGATATGTGGATTTAATTCATTAACGTGACTAAGAATTTCATCTTTTTTATTATTAAAACTGTCAACAGTCGAATACATGACAATAACTGCCTTATTTGGAAGATGATGCAGGTTAGTAAAAGAATTGGTATTACTTGTGGTAAGTGGTCTTTTCCAAACAGGAATCAAAAAGGTTCTGATGTATATAACTATTTACAGCAGAATGGGCTGTAACTGGAGGTAGTCATTGGTCTGACTCAGTTGGGCAAGGCACCCCCCTCCCCCACTCCCTCCCCCCAAAATGATCAAGATGGCGTTTGATCTTGTAGGCCTACATCATTGACAATCTTGTGTTCTTACACCTTTCTTCCAATTTCAGTTATTTCAGGGAGTGGATCATGTCAGAGTGACTTGCCATCCTACTCTGTCTGTTTGACATAAACTTGCCACCCTTCGGTGTATAGTTTACAGCTTTGCAATGCACTTTAAGGTGTGGGGATCCCATACGAAGGATGCATCCACTCCCTAATCTGTAGGTCTACCCTTTTATGACATTTCACAACATATTATAAGAAAATTAACAACTTAGTCGGTAAAGTAGTAGACCTAGATCTAGCAGTTGTTGGTCAAGACTAGGTCTAGACCTCTAAATTTAGCCTCTTAACAAATCTGCTAAGCTCAAGCCTCTTCAAACTTCAAGCCTCAAACTGCCTGATAAAAAAAGACTTTGGAAAATTACTCTCCTTTTCCTATCGTAAATATCCACGCCCAAATTTCTTGGACCATCTAAAGCCTGATATTGTTTTCACTTGTACTATGTGAGATGCAGATAATCCTGTGATTATAAGTGGATTTACGATCTAGATCTAGATCGATATTCTTACTATGTATTTCGGGCACCAAACCAGAATCTCAGTCAGCCATATTGTTTATCATGTGTTGCTAACTATAGAAATACATTATCTATTCTTTTTAAACAAGAGAGCTACGAATGTGTTGTATCTTGAAGATAGATCATTTTCTATATTTTGATATATTATTATGAGCGTTATCTATATCTTCCACTGGTATGTTGCCAATATTTAGGCTTAATTTAATGTGTTTATTTTTTAATATATATTTTTTCAAGATAATCTCCTTCTAGACGTGTAGAAATGTTGCTTGCATGTTCCGCCAACTCTTCGAAAGATTCTACGGACGAGAAGTTTTGCATTGTGCAGTTCTTCATACTCCAAGAAACAAAAAGTACGCCAGCACGTAAACAAATCGAGATCCCTGGTATACCCATAACACGTGTGTTCTGCTAACAATATATTTTCCACCACCATGAAGAAAGTCTAATGTTAAATGTATCAAATTGGATCCTCCTCTTTAATAACGAATTTACTTCCAATTCTCAAAGAACAATAGATTGATGAAATGTGCGTAGTTCGTCAGAGTTGGAGGAGAAAAATGGAAAACACCCCAAAAAGCTCATTGCCAGTCATTTGAAACTTTGAGCATGTTAATATTAATACACTTTTGGTCTTTATCTTGATCTAGAACATAGATTCTAGTGAGAAGTGGTTTGGAATTATGGAAGAACAGCTGAATGATCTATCAGTTGAATCCTATTTTTCATGATTATTTCATGGTAAAAGTGCAATTTAGGTGCATAAGTTCTCGAGTATTAGTAGGCTTACTCTCATACTGACAGACTCGCGGCTACTCGCAGCATCAACATCCGGTTGACATGTGGTCAGCCGGGCTCTGATAGGCACATAGACGTGCACTTGACTGGAAATATTGGTAATTTTATAGTGTTTAAGCCGTCTGTCTTTTATTCTGTGAATACTTTCCGATGTGTTCCAGTGCCATAAGCCCGATTCTGACATAAAAAACACTCTTTCCCCCTGAAATGCAGACGATTTCTTGTGGGGAAAAAACACGGTATCAATACCAATATGCTTGCTAAATCCCTTTCTATAAAGTTTCCAAGACGGTATTGATACCGATTTTCCAGGTAAAACCCATCAGTGGGGCGTTGGACCAGATCTAGAATCAGTGCAAAAAAAGCTACGCGGAATTCAACTGTTGATCACACTTACCTCATTGTTCCTTACAAACTTACAGAGAAACACAATTCACTTTTCCACGAAATGATTCTAGTTCTAACCTTCCTTACATGAATCACCAAACACATTGGAACTAGCTACAGCATCATTTCCTCATAAAATACCCACGCTGCTGTTGTCGTTCTCACGGAAGAAAGCAAGGGCAGACAAATAATCCTAAAATTATGTCATAGGAGCACATCTGACAGCGGCCATTGTGACAAGTTTTAAATGGGGTGCATGAATCTGGAACACATGCGCAGAGGACAGGATTAACTCTGCGAATAGGACTGTGCGCATGCGCAAGGAGGAACACGGCTAAATTGACCCCAGACTTGACTTAACGGCGTTGAGATTTAGTGCGATAAGTAATACATCAAGTCTCTACTAAGTGGCATGATAACTTATAAACGGTGCATTTGCGGCAGATAAGAATATCATTTTCGTGCTCAATGCATGAAAGTGCATCAGAAAATCATATTGGCAAGCAGCACTGTTAGACGGGTTAAACTCTATAAAAATACCAAGAAAACCAAACCAGACGCTGGTTAATGTTATGAAAGGAAAGAGTAGGAAAATGCTACAGGCACAGGTAGGCTAGATCTAGAGTGGATGACCTGGGTCATACTCAACCACTGGCATTCTTTGTTTGTTACCACAAGCCCTATAGGCCTTCTCCTAGTGGGAGGATTTCCATAGTCTTACCGCGGTCTGAATAATAGTTGCTTTGCTTTGATAAGGTTAGGGTTTGTTGAGGGGGAGTGATTATTTGCAACTCCCTGTTGCAAGTAGGCCTAACAAAATTTGTCTAATCGCAACACCCTGGGCCTATAGGCCTACATCTGGCAATCTTGGGAGTGTAGCGCTCTGTGGGTGGCTCCCTTGGTTTTCATAGGTGTGTATTATTGCTGTTCCATTTGCTTTGCCACCTCCCGCTTCGCATGCGTTCCGCCATGATGTGTGTGTGTGTCGTTAACAACAAGAAATTTTCACCATCAGAAAACAAAAGAATCAGGGGGCACAGTCTCAAGCTACAAAAATTCCATCACAAACTTAAGTTGAGAGGAAATTTTTTCAATGTTAGAACAATTGGTATATGAAACAGTCCACCAGAAGATGTTGTGACGGCTCCTTCAGTGAATGCCTTTAAAAACAGAATAGATGCTTTCTGAGAAGGTAAACCGTTTGTGTATCATCCAGAATGCTATGCGTGAGCATAATTTGAGGGAATGCTAAGGGTCTTGAAACGCGCATTCCATAAACTAATGTAAAGGTGAACAGGTGTGAACAATGCCTCAATCACCTCAAGTACAAGTACAGCTACGATTTCTCAAAAATAGGTGAAGTCTTTACCTTCATCATTTCACGCAAATAGACCAAATCTTTACTTGAACCATTTCACACAATTAGACCAAATAATCACCTTCATGACTTCACACAAACAGACCAAATCTTCACCTTCATTATTTAACACAAATGTACCAAATCTTCACCTTCATTATTTAACACAAATGTGCCAAATCTTCACCTTCATTATTTAACAAAAATGTACCAAATCTTTACTTTCATTATTTGACACAAATGTACCAAATCTTCACTTTCATTATTCAACACAAATGTACCAAATCTTCACCTTCATTATTTAACACAAATGTACCAAATCTTTACCTTCATTATTTAACACAAATGTACCAAATCTTCATCTTCATTATTTAACACAAATGTACCAAATCTTCACCTTCATCATTTCACATAAATTGACCAAATCTTTACCCTGATCTATTTCAAATAAACAATTACACCTAATCCTCAGGTTCATGATTTCACACAAAAATAGACCAAAGCTTCATGTTCATTATTACACACAAATAGACCAAATCTTCACCTTCATTATTTAACACAAATGTACCCAATCTTCACCTTCATCATTTCACATAAATTGACCAAATCTTTACCTGAACTTTTTCAAACAATTACACCAAATCCTTAAGTACATGACTTCACACAAAACATAGACCAAATCTTCATGTTGGTTATTACACACAAACAGACCAAATCTTCACCTTCATTATTACACACAAAATAGACCAAACCTTCATGTGCAAGATCACAAACGAATAGACCAAATCTTTATGTTCATGATTACACACAAAATAGACCAAATCTTCACATTCATGATTACAAGCAAAATAGATCAAGTCTTCATGTTCATGATTACAGATAAGATAGACCAAATCTTCATGTTGATGAGTACAGACAAATAGACCAAATCCTCACATTCACGATAACACACAAATAGACCAAATCTTCAAGTTCATTATTACACATAAGATAGACCAAATCTTCACATTCACGATAACACACAAACAGACCAAATCTTCAAGTTCATAATTATACGTAAGATCGATCAAATCTTCATGTTGATGAGTACACACAAATAGACCAAATCTTCACATTCACGATAACACACAAACAGACGAAATCTTCAAGTTCATGATTACACACAAAAGACCAAATCTTCACATTCATGATTACACAGGAATAGACCAAATATATAAGTTAATGATTACACACCAATAGACCAAATCTTCACCTTCATGATTGCACAGGAATAGACCAAATCTTTATGTTAATGATTACACACAAACAGACCAAATATTCAAGTTCACGATAATACACAAACAGACCAAATCTTCACATTCATGATTACACAATAATAGACCAAATCTTTATGTTAATGATAACACACAAATAGACATATTCACGTTCATGATAACACACAAATAGACCAAATCTTTACATTCATGATTACACGCGAATGTACCAAATATTCACTTTCATGAGTTCACACAACTATAACAAAGCTTCACGTTCATGATTATACACAAATAGACCAGATACCTTCATGATGCCGTCCAAGTCTTCCACTTCAAAAGCAATGTCCTTAACCCCATCACCATGTTTGGTCAAATGACTTCCCATGTCTGATGTTCAATGAAATAGAAAACAAAAAAAAATAAATATATATGTCTGTTTCATGTCATACTCAACATCCTGAAAGATGCTTTAGAATTTCTACAATTGAAAGCCATAAACTATTTACCTGATATATTGTTTGGATTATCAGAACGCAGATAAGAATGGTAAATTCAGGATGCTGTCCATTTATTTTGTCCATCAGTCTTAACCTAACACAAACATAAAGTGTTTGAAAAAGTATTAGTTATTATTTATCAGTTAAATTATTTATTGTTTTATTTCTTTTATTTTTTAATTATTATCTGATGGACTATCTGTGTGAATGTGGTGCAACCACCATGCTCTTTTATCATTTAAGCGATTGGTGGTTTCATTGTCGGCAAATTGTCATTCAAAAGGGCTTTACCGCTTAGTCCTGAAATCTGCAATCATAGGACAAGTGCATTGTTGTCTATTTGAGTGGGTTTTTTTCTAATAGTATGATAACAATAGCAATGACAATGTGGGTACAGTGGCACAGTGGTAGTGCTTTGGTCTGCAATTGAAAGGTCACAGGATTGAATCCCAGTGAGGAATTTGTTAATAACCCTTGGGTAAGGTTATAAACAAATTGCCTCCATTTCGCGGCACTGTTCTTACGGCTGACAATCGGTTTTCAGTTAAAAAAAAACAAAAGACAAATTTCCCTTTGGGGGTGAATAGAGTGGTAATCTATAATTTCATTTCTAAGCTTGTTAACACCATTCGGAAAAAAATAACAAAACAGAAATACGGCCGTATTGAAGAAATATGACAGAATGTTAAAATGGTAGTCTATAACCTTTCAAATGATGTGCCAAAACAAGACACCATGATAGGTCTGATAATTAATTCATATACACATTGTTTCTTCGTTTTTTCCCCTATTTTTTCAATTCAATTTATGAAAACTGTCTACTCTTTAAATTGGTGAATGTGCACTTTTTAACCTGGCAAATTGTGATCTAGGCTCTGTGGCTGGCTGCATTCAGGAAATTAGAGTGAAAAGAAAATAGAGCTTCCCTGGCTTTGATGTTGAACCAAGAAACAACTGTTAGGGAGATTTGCAACTATGCTCTTTAGTCCTTGGATATGTAGGATTTCATTGCTGTGTTGCTCTGTCTGATTCAAAAAAGGACAAGCAATACCAAGGCCCAGTGTGCATGTTGTGCATGTAAAACAGCCTTTTGCAGTAGGAAATCTTAGAAAAAGTTTGCTGACATCGACAACTGAGGATTTTATAGAAAGTCCAAGCCTGAGCCTTGCTTGCGTCAGAAAGGGCACCCATGCCAAAACATTTATATTGGATATCTGCAGAAATGGACTAAGAGAGAAGGTCAAGGTCAAGTAGCCAGGTCATATGAATACAACTTACCAACTGGCTTGTTGGGTTCTAGGGTGCTCTGGAAGACGAAAATAATCTGAAAAACAATCACATAAAATATTTTAACAAATAAGACAAGGTTACAAGATTAGACAAAATAAACACAACATCAAGAAAGTAATATCAGTACTGATGGCACAATTTGTAGTCAGATTACAGGATGTTTTGATACCTTAGTTCCCCCACCCACCTTGGCTAGAAAAACCCACAACAGCTGGCATAATACCAACACCATAGATTTTGACTCAGACTATGTCTGATCTCAAATGCAAAATTTGAAACGTGTTTATTAATATTTAGTATGTCTGCCACTGCTTTCCTGAAAGCAACTAAACAATCAGGATACGACTCTTGAAGACAGATGAAGAATTCAGTTTCAACTTCCATGTCACCTGAAATTCTGAAGAGAGCAGTGTGAAGATTGTGTTTTATTTCCACTCTGCCTTTTGTGATAGAAGCTTACTGTCCACAACCATTCATGTTTGGTAATGATGTTAGCCACTCTTCTTTGCTATTGAAATGGCCTGTGTGGCATAGCCCTCATGCACAGCGCCTTATCCTGAAGAAATGTCGTCTCATAGCATTGAAGACACTGTGATAATCTCTAAGAAATGGAATGACAAGTTTACTCAGCTCAGTTTATCTAAAGTAAATAATCCCAATCCCAAGATTGACCCTTGTCTTGGTCTTTGATCATTCACATCAATCTTCTTGCTATGAACATCATGAGTTCTGTATTTAACCAAACCAAATCAAAAGGGCCAAGATTCCACTTCCTTTTCATCAAGTCCACAGATTTATTCAGTCTAGTAATCCAGCTACCCCAAATCTACATATTGTGCGTGGAGCACATATGCAGATCCATCGCTATGTTCCTGTATCACCAGACCTAAACAAAAGTACAAATATTCAAAGAAAACTCTCCCGCCAGTAAGAAAAAACAGACCTACACCTAAGAATAAAAATAGACCTATGTATACCTAAGAATTGGGTTTGAGATTTCAAATAATCAAGCTTTGGAATAGAATACAGTTGTACGTCATGTCCCTCTTCAGAATATCCTGCCAGTGGGGAGAAGGGGGGGGGGGGCGGTAAGGTATCGAAACACTCTTAGAAATTCTCAGGCCAGTTAAGCAAGGTATGTGAGAGATGCTTGACCTGCGACCATTCCCTCTCATTTGACCTGCATGCCTGTCATGCTGATATCAGCGCAGATCTTAACAAAATCAATCCATAATGGAACCCATTCGTTGCCATTGTAATGGTCTGTACAAAACTTCCGTTGCATTTGTTCTGGGATTGTCTGCTGCTTGGGGAAGCGCTGTCGCAATGACTTTGTAGACGACCAACTCTGGCGGATGACCTCAATGGGGCCATGGGCTGTTGCAGAAGACTGAACCACTGGTGGTGAGTTTGGTAGTTTTTGTGCCACCCTGCCAAGGACTCGGGATTCCAAGCATTGCAGCTATCTCAGATAAGACAAGAAAGTAAACGACAAATATCTAAACATATCTTGCAATCTGTCAGATTGTACGAGTCATCCTGAGCAATTAAAGTTAAAACCTACTCAAGGCATGCACATCATTTCAAGGAAGTAGAAGCCAGATAAAATCTCAGAGATGCTTTTTCCTTGTGCTGAGATTCTTCAACTTTTTAAGACAACAAAAAATATTGTAAAACGTTCTGTTCATTTTGGTTTTATTTGTTGTTGATTTTTAAAAATATAAACCAAGTGAATAGTTTATCATTCCATTTTCATTAATTCTCAATGAATAACAAAAAGACAACACACAAAAATCGAAGACAAAACAAAACAAAAACTGATAAATATGACTTTTCCAAAAGTCTTAACGTAGAAACAAAGCATGAAAAAGAGATAATTCTATGACAAAAGGTCAACATGTCAGTAGTGCGTAACTTGCTGGTTAAACCTTGTGTCAAAATCATGCATAGTATCAGTTGTTAATGTTGATGAGATTTTTTGATTAATTTAACATGGAAATGAAGTGAGTCCTTCAGTAGCAATGATATAAAACTTCATAAGCAATACATTTTCAAAATTTTAAGTCCTTACATTTCAATCCAAAATGCCGCTGAAATATAACCAGTATTTGTCGCAGGACAACAATCTCGGATATTAAATATTGAAACTTGGTTTTCTTCTTCTTCTTGACATTCCTGTCTGTGCGCATGTATGGTTGACATGACCTAATTTTTCCCCCTCTCTCTGTCTGTGGCTGGTTTACTGCAAAACATATTACAAGTTATCTAAGCTACAGAATGCCATGTTGTTCCATTTTACAAACTGTCTAAGCTACAGAATGCCATGTTGTTCCTGTCTGTGGCTGATTTACTGCAAAGCATATTACAAGTTGTCTAAGCTACAGAATGCCATGTTGTTCCCGTCTGTGGCTGATTTACTGTAAAGCATACTACAAGTTGTCTAAGCTACAGAATGCCATGTTGTTCCATATTACAAGTTGTCTAAGCTACAGAATGCCATGTTGTTCCATATCACAAGTTGTCTAAGCTACAGAATGCCATGTGTTGTTCCATATTACACGTTGTCTAAGCTACAGAATGCCATGTGTTGTTCCATATTACACGTTGTCTAAGCTACAGAATGCCATGTTGTTCCATATTACAAGTTGTCTAGGCAACAAAATGACATGTTGTTCCATATTACAAGTTGTCTAAGCTACAGAATGTCATGTGTTGTTCCATATTACAAGTTGTCTAAGCTACAAAATGTCATGCTGTTCCATATCACAAGTTGTCTAAGCTACAGAATGCCATGTTGTTCCATAATCTTATTATCTTATTTATAGTGTATGGGAAAAACCAGTGTAGAAGTGTCTGTCAATTCTGGATGTTAGTAGGATGTAAGTTTGTCTGACTGTCTAGTTGTATGTCTGTTTGGATTAATACGATATTGGTCCAAGGTTGTTGTAGCAATGAGTCCATTTATGCCTTTGTACAATGATGTGACTTTTATTTTCGCCCTCAAATTGTCCAATGTTATCCATCCTAGTGTTTCAAGCTTTGATGATATCCTACCAGACGTCAAGTTGTAATACAGTAATTGTTAGTATGCTGGCTTTCTGCTACTTTCTCAAATTCTAGAACTTTGAACATTGACCCCTTGTTGTCTTTTATCTCTAATGTGTCTGAGACTCAACGAAGGTAAGAAAAGGAACCTACCTTATTTTGCTTGACAACATGTGACACGATATCACGGCAGCCAGTCTCCAGACCTTTATACAAGTAGGGTTCAAATCCCATTCGGATGCAGTAATGTGAAGCAGCCTAATGAAGAAAACACAAGGAGGAAAGTCTAACAAGTCATTACACATAATTATATAACAAACGACAAAAGTCTAACATGTCATTACACACAATTTCATTTCATCTGGACAGGCAGACAGATCTTGAAGAATCTAGATTTTAGGTATAGATTCTAAACTCTCTATATTTCGATCTAGATACATCTACAGTTTATCCAGTGGAGTAGAACTTTAAAACAAAGATTAGCTGTTCTTCCATTTGCCCAAGCAAGTTTTCATTCTATTTACGTCAAGAGTGTGGTAGATTACCAGATATAGACCAAATTAATGTTTATTGTTGCAGTTGTATGCCTAAACCATCCGATATTGTTTGTTTAGGGGGCGAGGAGGCCCCACGGTGTGTGAGAGACAGCGGATTTACCGTGTGGATGCTTACATCCTTCTTTAGACACTTGAGAATGGCTGAGGCAAATGGAAGAACTCCCCCCAAAAAAATTCATTTACAGTTTGATGTAAAAATCCATCTATGTACATTGTGTGGCGTCTTAGAGGTAGAGTCTAGGGGTGTAATTGATTCAACTATAACGAAAGATCAACAGCATGGCACATCATAACATGACATCATTTTCCTTCTCATAAAAACCAGTGGTGTCGATTTTTGTTGATTTTTTTTTTCGCCATGTTTGACATTAATAGAATTGATAACACCCTGATCTCGAGAAGAAGAAGAAGAAGAAGAAGAAGAAGAAGAAGAAGAAGAAGAAGAAGAAGAAGAAG
>JAOYNN010147814.1:0-11230 GCA_025770095.1 Goniobranchus kuniei | reverse complement strand
GTTAGCTGAGGACAGGTATGATTGGAGGAACATGATCGCCAATGTCTGTTTCAGACACGGTACCTAAAGAAGAAGATATGAAGAAAGTTGATTTGTATGAGGGTCCCAGCAATGGAATGAGTTTTAGGATGCTACTTGTTACAACAGCATTTCCAGTGTGGGACAAGCAGAAAGAACAACAAGACTGAATGAACTCCAAATTTGTAGTGACTCATCAATACGTCATTTTAAGCATACAAATGTAAACTGTCTGAAATTAATCATATATTGTTGTAATTTAGATTGACTGAAGCATTTAATATACATAAGACAAATCAGTTAATTGCATTCAGGTTTTCAAATCTGTGTTTTCGTATTTTTTATCTAAATAATGCAGATTCAAATCATGTTTAATAAGGAAGTGACGAAAGCTTTAGAAGAAAAAGATGCAAAGGCGAACTTGAAACAAGCTCAAACACACATGGTTGAGTTACTGAATCAGTTGGCAAGTTTCACCTCTGCTCGTCTTCTTAGTCATCAGAGAATGTCAATTGAAGCCCTGCTTACCATTACCGTTCATAACAGAGACATCATCACAGACTTGATAATCAACAAAGTGAGGAAGAAAGAAGATTTTGATTGGAAGAGGTAATTCATGATTTACATACATATAATAAATATATAAATGAAGTACCATAATTGAAATGAACTTTATGTACAATCTAGTCATATTGGTGTTCTCTATGAATTCCACTCTTCTCCCTCATTTTGTTCTCCTTCTTTCTGCTTGTTCTTACTTTGGGTTGCTACAGTAGTTCACCATTTTATAGGCTCTGCGTAATCATTTTTAGCAAGGGTTTTATGCTTGCTGCCCTGTATGATGCAACTGTAAGAATTTTATTTGTCCAAGCAGGGTTTTTTCTGTCAACTCTTCCATGATTCTTTTAATTCATGGAGTTATTTGAGAAGGAATATATGAGACCTCCAAGTGTATTATAATCCATCTGTAATAGTAACTGGACACTTAAAAATCCTACCTACCATGGGAATTGGAAGCAGGGTAGAATAAATGAGAAAACAGGATTACTGTATTCTTCTAATACTGCAAGTTGCTGATGTCTTTTGATTCCTGGTGCTAATGCTTCCTTGATTTGCACTCTCTATGTAATTCATTGCATTTCTAAGATGTGTTAAATTATCTACATCTTGTAAGTTCTTTTGTAAGTTTTTTCTTCCCAGTTTAATTCTGTTGTTGTCTGCATTTTTATTTTCAACATTGCACTTCCATTTTGTGCCTGACAAAAGTCTATTTATTGTTAATTATTCTGTATTTAAGTATTCAAAGTGAAGCTTAAATTTGTTGTTTAAATTATGGCTTGCTAATTCCTCTGATATTCTCTCTATTACCTTGTTAAACAATTTATCAATGTTTTTCATTCAAATTTCGACTACTATTCCCTCAGACAACTTAGATACGAATGGGATGAAACCACCAATAACTGTCAAGTGCTGCAAAGCAATGCAGCTTTTCAATATGGCTATGAATATCTTGGAAGCTCCACACGTTTGGTTGTTACACCCTTAACTGATAGGTGTTTCCTAACTTTGACTGGAGCTCTTCATCTCCATTTAGGAGGTTCTCCAGCTGGACCTGCTGGCACAGGAAAAACTGAAACAGTGAAGGATTTGGCAAAGGTGATGCACCATTTTAATCAGAGGTTCTGATAGAATTGAATTCTTAACTACTCAGGAAGTTTGTTTTTTTAATAACATTTTTAAATAAAGTAATATTTTGTTATAATTTAAGATGACTCTGTTAAAACATATACCTTTATACCTGTTATATGTCAGCTTTGTCATGACTGCTGATAGCTGACAGCTCCAATGTCCTCTAAATCAAATCACCCATCTCTTCCTCTCTTCACATCTTCTGAAGATCGCTGTATTTGTCATATACATGTATATGCATATACTTGTCCGATATTAACATTTTTAGCCAGTTGCCAACTCTGTCACATAGAATCAGATGAATAGATAAGAAAGGATAGGCAAGGACTGAAGAAAAGAAAAGGAAAAACACCCTCTTTTTGTTTTAACCTAAAATCATACCAAAAAAAAAATTCCAACAAAAGGAACAGAGACAGAGTACATATGAAAGAGACCGTGGTATTTTGAATTTGTTCTTAAAGACACAGCTTTCAAGTTATGAAACTGATTGAGAGAAAATCACATCTAGTGTAGATTACTTAAAGACACAGCTTTCAAGTTATGAAACTGATTGAGAGAAAATCATAGATATTTCTGTTAGATGTTCTTGGTCCTCTTTCAATAGAAAATTAAGATTGGCTTCAGGTTGTTTTTGTTCTGGATTCTTCGTACATGTAGAACCCAAAGCAAAACTTAAACTTTTTGGAGATAGGAGTCTCTGCAAAATCGGATCATCGGTCTGGAATTCTCTACCATCCTCTGTGAGATTTGCAAACAATGTTATTTCTTTCAAAAAGGCTCTCAAGACCTTCTTTTTAAGAAATATTTCTCCTACAATTCTTTGATTTACATTTCTGTGGTAGATAAGTAACATTTTTAATAGGTGTAATTTCACATGTTGTAATATATGCCATTATAGACATTGTGTGATTGTGGTGAGGCTATATCAGGTTCTTTGTAAAGCGCTTTTAGACCTTGGTATAAAGCACTGAAAAGTAATCTTTTAATTATTATTATTCATTACAAAAAACATTGATTGTTTGTTTCATTATTTTTGTATTATTCTTAAGGCGATGGGCAAGCAATGTGTGGTATTCAACTGCTCAGAAGGCTTGGACTACAAGGTGCATGTATTTCATTATTAAAATCTTCGACACTACGATTATTTAATTTGCATTTTAGACATAAGCTATTAATTGTTAAGTTCCAGCATCAAAAGGGAGCTCTTTCCAAATTGAGGGCCACAAAATGAAAAAGCATTTTATTTGAATAGAATTCATCTTTGGAGTTTTCCAGAACTATTTCATCTCTGGATGACAGAAAGGCTTGAAATGGAATTATTAACTTTATCAGATGTTGGAGATTTTGTGACTAATTTTTTGTTTAAAACAAGTTTTGCAGCTTTGAGACGGATATATAGCCGTACTGGGAGCCATTGCAACTCTCTCATAAGAGGTCTTTATGTAGAGTTAGTGGATTCAAAATAACATTTTTCAATCAATCAAAAGCCTGCTGAAAGAGTGTGGTCTTTAAATGTTTCTTAAACCTTCAAAAGATGTGGCACTCTTGGTTTTAAGAGAAAGTGCATTCCATAACATTGGAGCAGCTATACTACATGATTTCTCACAGAATGCGAACTTCTTGAAAGGAGTTGACAGTAACAAGGAATCACATGATCTCAGAGCTCAACTAGGTTTATATTGACTAATAAGATCTGATAAATATGAGAGTGCCAAATTATTCATGCATTTGTAGGAGTAGCAGATCATTTTTGAAGTCTATTCTTTTTTTAACAGGGAGCTAGTGAAGTGCCATCTATCGTTGCTTATATGTATTGTGCACGATGTAAAGCGCCATCGAGCAGTGTAAAATGGATGATAGGCGCTATAGAAATTCATTATTATTATTATTATTATTATCATTATAATATTCCTTTACTGTAAAATTGTCAGAGCAGCATTGCTCTGGAATGAAACATTTAGATCTTATCCTCACTTGCTCCAGATAAAATAAAATTACCAATGTCAAATTTTGAGAATATCAAAACTTTACCATGAATTTCTTTGATCTTTGATTGATTTTTATCATTTTGGGCTTGTGTGGTGTTTGATATTACAGTTGTCAAATTTTGAGAATATCAAAACTTTACCATGAATTTATTGATCTTTGATTGATTTTTATCATTTTTGGCTTGTGTGGTGTTTGATCGCCACTATTATGATGGTTAGACTAGATGGTAGAGCAATATGAGAACAATGTGATAGGTGTAAGCCTAGATAATAAAGGGCTAAGCCTAAAGGCAAGTAGTGCCAGATAACAATAGGCAGGAGGCCTGAAAGGCAAGTAGTGCCAGATATTAATTATATTCTCTCTGTGTTGTGAAGACACTAAAAGTGCCACATGGCACAAGCTACTAAAGTAATGCCTTGTGGCTACTCTAAACAATTATGAGTAATGAAAAACATTTATAAGCACACACGCATGCAAGGCATCCAGCTTACTTCTACAAAAGAAGGTAGATGCAAAGGAGAGGAAGATAACTTAACGAAAACAAAACAAGGGAAAAGACTTATCCTTCTGGATGACCTGTTGTTCAAACTCGTTATTAAGTAAACAATTAACCTGACAACTTAAAGTTGAAGTCATGGACACAGATATTTAATTATAATAATAAAAATATTCCCAGTGATGATGAAGTAGCTAAGCTACCAATAAAGATAAGGGGAAATAAGTATAGTTAATCAAGTTAAGTAAATAAACTAAGATTCTAGTCTACTAAACGTGATCACGGGATACATGAATGAACAGTCCGTGATCACGTGCTAATCAGACAACAACCACCAACCCGGTGAAAAAGGGAATTATCTATAAAGCTAAAACCCAACTCTCACTCTCATCCATGATAACGACAACTCTTTCGTGCATTCAGATACTCTAGTTATACAAACGGATTGTATCCTTCCACAAAGACAGGGAAAACACAGGCACTTCACAATCAATCCATAAGAAACAGTCTCCCTCCTGGTAACCACTGGACGAATCAGATACACTGAAGGGTCATTGAAGGGTGACGTATGACCGTAAGGATGAATAAGAGATCGAGAACACCGAGTATACAGCTTATAAAGCCGATCTCTGGAAGAGACGTCAGACTCGGGTCTCCAAGGAGATCCGAAGATCTTGCCAAATTCTTGTGCCGTGAGAATACTCACCGCAGCAAGGCCAGGATTGGTCAAAGTTAATAAAGAAAGTATTAAGCAACTGCCCTAGATATGGGTTGGGCCAACAACAGGCCACAACAGCTTGGAATTTCTTTCAGTTTTGAATATGCACCTTGTCAACATTCAGTTGACTTAAAATTAATCACACGCTCATAAGTCTTTATATCAAAATTATGGCATGCAAATTCATTGTAAAGTGAACACCTTTCAACACTTTCTTTACATACAATTTGTTGTAGCCTTTTCTAGATAATCATATGGTCTGTATAATACAGATTTACAGTGAACTGTCATTTTTCATTTAAAGAACTGAAATCAGTAGTCTTATTTCCAGTATCAGAGACCAAAAATTACTGTAAAGTCAAAACAATCTAAAATTCAAATGATTAATTAAAAATCCTGATGTGTTTGTCTTAAAAAGTTATGTCTCTCTGAATTTGGGTAGAGGTCTTGAAACATGCTATGATTTCTTCGACTTTCATCACTATTACAAGTACTAAATATTCAATGCCAGCCATCGTCCCAGTCCCCCCACCATACACACACACACACACATACATACATACACACACACATACACGACACAAAGACAACACACAAAACAAGAGAGAAAAAAAAAGAAAAGAAAAGAAAAGAAAAAGAAAACCTGATGAAATACTTTAAGAATTATCATCTAAATATCACACAATCAGTTTTCATCATTTCTGATTCCAGATGTTAGGCAAATTTTTTTCTGGGTTGGCTCAATCAGGATCTTGGTGTTGTTTTGATGAATTCAATCGAATTGATGTTGAGGTCTTGTCTGTTGTTGCTATGCAAATTCATACCATCAAAGCTGCAAAGGATGCTCAGTCTCTTCGATTCATGTTCGAGGGAAGAGACATAAAACTCAATTCTACTTGTGGATATTTCATAACAATGAATCCCACGTAAGAGAAGCTTTGTCACAAAGTGTATTATTTAATTAACAGCAACAAGAAAATGCTCTAACCCTTTTAATAGATCTGAATGAATCTGAATTTTGGAACTGTGCTGAGTTTTGAAAAAGGTTGAGCATACTGTTAAATCTTGAATATGGCCAATTACTTTTTATACATTTTAATATACAATTGGAGAATGATGTGGTTGCTATTTTTATAATAGGAAGAGTGCTCCTCTTCTCTTAATTTATTACTTTAATCTTTAAATAGGAAAATATTATATATTTTTATCATTTTCCTCTTCTTCCTACTCCTGCTCCCTCCTCCTCCTTTTTTCTTGTTGTTGTTTTGGTTTCTTCTTCTTCTTCTTCTTCTTCTTCTTCTTCTTCTTCTTCTTCTTCTTCTTCTTCTTCTTCTTCTTCTTCTTCTTCTTCTTTAGAGGACCATCATACTCTAAAAGGCCCTAGAACACCAAATAAATATAAATCCTGTTCTTCTTGTTCTTGTTGGGTTTTTTTAACCATGCTACTTCTCATAAATACCCATGTAGTCTATAGTGTATGATATTCTACTCATGTAAATTTTTCATACCGCTGTCTTGAATGCATTTAAGCTTTTACAATCTTCGGTCTTTAAATTAGAAACTTCCTTCTCTCCTCAGATATGCTGGAAGAGTGGAACTTCCAGACAATTTGAAATACTTATTTAGACCTGTTGCTATGATGGTCCCAGATTATTGCCTGATTGCTGAAATCATGCTTTTCTCTGAGGGCTTCATCGCTGCCAAGTCATTGTCTCAGAAAATTGTCAACTTGTATCAATTGGCCAGTAAACAGCTGTCTCAACAGGACCATTATGATTTTGGAATGCGTGCAATTAAATCTGTTCTGGTCATGGCCGGGCATGGGAGAAGATCCATTTTACAAAAGTAAGTGTAATATTTTAGTATCATTGTTATGTAATCAAGTAATATCAAAAATGTTGATAACATTATCACACTTAAAGATTTCTTTTCCTAATCATGTACTTTTTATCATGCATTAACTTTGCAATGTCACCACTTAAGGTCCACAGAGGAGATGTCTTCAAGTAATTAAATTAACCCTTGTAAATGATTGTGCAAAAAGGTCTTTTCTGCAAAAATGTTGTTTTTTTTTTACAAATTTGATTTACTGTGTATCTATATACTTGAAAAAAAAATTGCCTTGCTAATGGACAGAATTTTTCTCTACATCTCTACCAGTCATTATATTTCTGTTTATTATTTGTAATACATGATAGCTTTATGAAATGTCACTTAAATTTATCATATACCATAAAGTTTGGACTATAAGGTGCACCGGTATATAGGACGCATCTCCTAGTTTTTTAAAGAAAACAAATTTTTCCTTGCATAAGCTGCACCTGTGTATAAGCCGTGCTTAATTCAGTCGGAACAAAAATCAATATTAAAGCCGTCGAAACCCTCATCTTCTGTGTCCGAATTGAAGAGTTATAACACAGCTTCTTCTGACAGTGTTGGGAACTGAGATGACATTCGTACCGTAGTCGAAAAGAGCCCCAATACACCAAATAACGAACAATCTTCTGACAGTGTCACTGTCACCAGCCTCGTTTTCACTTTATTCACTGACAATACGAGAAGACCGTAGGCTCGTACAGTAGGCCTATGAAATGATGCACAGGTCGCCGATCCTTCACTCGCTCAAACTCGTTTTGAGACAATAAATGTTACTAATAATCGAGTAGATAGAATCTACATCTACATCTAGATCTAGAATTACCAACAGAACTATTGTGGAACTGAACAATGACGCATTGACGGCTAAAGCGAAACAAGCTCGAGGTAGATCTAGCCTGGACGGCCCGTGTTTGTGAATAACTTTTCGTCACTCATCATCAACGATTCCCACTTGATCGATATCACTGTGTGTACTATTACTGGGCTTCTAGGCATGTGTGTTGCCCACTCTGATAATAATAAGAAACAAATGGCTTGATATGAGTAAACTCAGGACGATATTCATTCTACAATCTGAATTGAAGGGTTAATAAAAGGAAATAAATTTTGTTAGATTTATGTTTGAAGGAAACACTTAATTGCATGAGGGTGGGGAAAATGAAAAGTACTTGTATAAGCCGCATCGGTGTATTAGCCGCAAGGTTGGCGACAGGAAAAAAAAGTTGCGGCTTATAGTCCGAACTTACGGTACCTTTGAAGTTAACATTTTGAGACAGAACCCAGCAATATTGGTCTATCAGATCTATGTGTACTAATGTAGCCAATTTTAACCAGTGTAATTGTTTTAAATTGTGAAATCAATTCACATTTTAAATTTTGTCCATCTTTCGTTGAATGAAATATGCAGAGTTATACTGTTACAGACACTGGCTGCTGACTGCAAATTATTTCCCAAACTTTGCCATTGTGCAACTTGTTACAGAAATGTTTGTGATTGTGTATATTGTAACACTAAGTTAGTGTGTGACACCAATCATAACTTGACAGTATGCATTCCATTTGACTGATGTTTGTGCCATTTTCTCCATTCACATGCTATGTTGGTTGTTGGATCCAGCAACGACGTGTGGTAGAATACCTCCTCTCTTTGAATGTTAAGTCAGCAAGGCCCCCATGTAGGTTCAGAGGCACTGCCACTGCTCCCCATGCATCTTACTTGTAAGAGGCAAGTAAGTGTTGAGTGAGAGCTTCTCCCATCTGTCTTTTTCTGTCAGGCTCACTTTTGTGTCCCCAGAGGGGGTAGTTTTGCTGGGAGAGGGAAGGATACATTCTTCGATGGCTATTCCCCATTAGTGTGCATAGCATGACATATAGATAGGCGTACTATCGGGGTCACTTGCTATCAAGATGTACTCGCTATCTAAATGGACTGAGTACTTTTGTACATGAAGGACAGTAGAAAATCCTGCTTGGTTATTGGCCATTGTTAATTCGTTAGTGTTTTAGAGAGATGATTTTTTTTTTTTGTCAGTAAATCATCTCTCCTTTTAGTTATCTTGCAATGTTATGTATGCATTTTGTTTGTTTTAAATGCCTGTTTTCCTTTTTAACGTCTTCTTTTCCTCACTGAAAATCTTTTCTACCACTTCTGTTCTCTCCTTTTACTTTAAACTAGCCTTTCGTCTTAGTTTTCCATGGGGCACTGAGATGACTGTTGTTGTTGAAAAGAGCCCTTAAACACCAAACAAACAAACAAATCTGCAAGGATTTTTGGAATAAAAACAAATTTTACTGTTCAGTTTTTCTTTGCACCCCAAATGGCATTGCCCAGAGCCATCCTAGTCAGATTGTTATAGATGTAAATCTATATCCTTTGGTTTGATGAGCAGAGTTCTACTTAAATTGTAACGTGTGGATGCCAAGTTGGTGCAACAAACAGCTCAATGAGTGTGAAAGTTGCTTTCACTGTTTTACTACCTCAATACCAACTCTAGATAATTCCTCCTTGTAGACAATGTTGCACCTATTACTATGTGAATTAAGCATTGCTTTCACAGAAAGAGGAAATTAAGGTGAAAGACAAATGATTACTTCCACTTTTTGTTTTTTCTACTACACAGCATTTAAAGGAGTGAGAATCCAGTGGATCAGACAACAACTTTTGGGAGCATTAGCATTCATTTGCATTTTATCAACAGCATTTTTAGCACTAGAAATCTTTTGGTCTTTTCCCATAAGACACCTTGCGACATGGTTCTTTCACACCAATGTTCTTATCATTTTTAAAAGTTATTACCTGTTCATACACTTTCATACTTTTGAATAACAATTACACCACCGATCGAAGATGTTAGTTTCACAACAGTTATTATTGTTACAGTTTGTTTTTAACTTTCCTATAATTTGATTTGTGTTGATGTCTTTGTTTGCTTTTTTAGTTTTGTTTATTTGGTTTTTTGGAGGATTTGTGGCCTTTTTGGGAGAGTAGTTGAGTACCAGATTTTTGTTTTTTGTTTTGTTTTGTTTTTTTGGTTGTTTTTTAAAAATAGAAAATCATCATTTCTTACAAAACAGACCTCCTTTTCTCCCTGGGTATCAGTACAATTCATCCATAGATTATGAACATGATTTTATTATGACTTGAGACTTTAACAAGCTGAGCATTGGTGGACGATTTGGGGTTTATATTTCAGTTTTGATGATTCCGTTTGTTTTGTTTAAATTTATATTGACAGTCAGCATGATGAAAGGAAAATGAAAATTCTGATACAAATACTTTTGTGTTTATAGTTTGTTATTTTGTTTTTTCCAGTCTATTTTTCTATTGTATTTTGCCTTCTATTCCTCTTTTCAGTGTTTTTATTTCATGCTTTGGATATTTTGCTATGAGAAGACATATTTTTAGATTGCAGCACAGATCTACACACCAATGATATGTGTCCTTTCCCCATCTCATTAAAAAACACATTTATTGCTTCTTAAAGCTTGTTTTATTTAATAAAGTCTGCATTGTCATTACTATACCTATTGGTCAAGGATTTTCTTCTTTGTGTGCATGAAGCTGCTGGAGTACTTAAGGCATCTGTTATTTCATTGGTTGAACAATACTGGTACTTTTACAGAATGCATTTATCGTAATTTAGGGTCACTTTTCTAAAATGTCTAATTTTATGGCTAAGTGTTTGGCATTTGTTTTTTCAGAAGTTCAAATTAACATCTGACCTCTCACTCCTCAACATCAATATAATCATCAATGGCAAGATTAGATCTATTTATTATGTGGTATAAGACATTTGTAAACTTTTGCATGAGTCTATGAACACAAAAAGAATTTTAAAGAAAATTCTAATGGCTTATATGTACTGGCTTTTTGTTTCACAACGGTTTGTTGCCTTGCCATCAGGATAATTCTTTTCTCAAACCATCCACTGGCCTGTAAATTGTTAGTATTAGTACAGTTGTAGTATAACAATGTGTTTCATGACTGCTGGTTGGATATTGGTAAGAAGATTCCATACAAGAATGAACGGACAGGGGGTCCAATAGGAAAATTCCCCAAGACACTTGACCCTTGGCTTTGGTTTTTCAATGGGTACAGTCAATTTCTCCTTTCCAGTAATAATAGGAGGAGCACAGGACAAAACCCGATTAGGGAGCCTTGTCAATCCGTACCGATAGGGGGAGGAATTCCCCTATAGAAATCTAATACTCCACTAAACGCTCATAGAACAAACCCTGCTATCGGTCAAGATGCTTATTCTTTTTTTTCCCTTGAAGACGAGTGAGTAGAAGTATTTCGGCACCGTTCAACCCGAGTGTGGTTATATTGGTGCCTTTATTGTAAGTGTTGTATAACTGTGTTCATGTACTGAATGCTGTGTGTTTCAACACGAATCTAGGTTCGAGTTGGTCGTCTTAGCTCGCTAGGGAGCTATTGAGCA
>JAOYNN010147703.1:0-11232 GCA_025770095.1 Goniobranchus kuniei | reverse complement strand
TCTCTCTCTCTCTCTCTCTCTCTCTCTCTCTCTCTCTCTCTCTCTCTCTCTCTCTCTCTCTCTCTCTCTGTAATTTCGTTAATTGAGGTTTCCCTCAACTATTACAATTATTTCCACTTCATACCTTTAGGCAAATGTAAAAGTACTCTCCCATGCCGACTACGACCTAAGCACGCGAAGGACTCTTCTTCCCTTTCCGCATTCGCTCTCGCACATTCACACAGATAGGGGAAAGCTTCAAGACACTCCTGTCAACGTTGCTGATACGGTACCAAGAGGGATCTAGATGTAAACCTACTTCAGCTTGTGGAGTACTTTACTAAACCTTATTGGAAAAGCTCTTGACTCTCCGTACTGTCAACAGTGCCTGCATTGACGATCGTAACCGTTAACTGTTTCTCATCCTTTCTTATCCTTTCAATCGTAAAGTTACGTCACTGTCTTAGTATGTGAGTTTGGAGAGGTGTAACCACATGACAAGAAGGTGTGTTTGTGCGTCAGTGCTTGTGTACGGACCGGATTAGAGAAGAGCGCAAGACAGGAGAAAGAGAAGGGAGCCAGAACAGCCAATTTACTGGGATAATACTGATCTTCCCAACACCCGGAAATTCCTATAATATTTGCTCTGGTAACAGTATTTCAAATTATCCCAGTGTGGATGCCTAGACGCATCTCAAACAGTGCAGAACACAATGAATGTTCACTGCCTGATAGCCAGCTATCCATGCACGCCGTGAAAGAGGCGACTAGGAATGCAATTTCCTCTCTTGCCTTTCTTTTTCTTTGTAACTAATGCTCCCTGCCTTTAAAAATGAATTGTAAATACAAATAGCAGTTCTCGAGAAACTCTAATAAGGATACAGAAAATGTATAACAAAGGAACAAAAGTAAGGGGAACAATTACACAATGGAATTCGAACCTAGGATCTCTTTGGTGGCGCCTTCCGCCTTGCGGTAAAAAAGCCAACGAAATACGACTCTATCAGCTAGGGTTCCAGGTTTAATTCCCACTACCCCAAATTTGTTAAAAATGTATTTCTTTGTCTTTTCTCGTCTCTATCCCTATTAACGTTTGTCATAACCAATATCAGTTTCTATCAATATTGTATTTACAAAGCCTCCTCCCCAACACAAAAAAAAATGTGGCTTCCATGGAAAGAAAAATGATGAAAATTAGAATCAGTGATAGAATACCACGTGAAGAGATAAGATACAAAACAGAAAATGTGGATATCAGAAGATGGATCTTAAAACAAAAAATTGAAATGGGCAGGACACGTGGCAAGAAGGGAGGATAACAGATGGAGACAGAAATGCATTGTATGGAAACCAGAGAGAAGCAAAAGAGCAAGAGGAAGACCACAAAAAATATAAAAAGACGACTATGTAAAGATAGGAGAATACTGGATGAGAAAAGCAGAAGGCAGAGAATTTTGGAAAACATCGGCGAAGGGCTACATTGAACAGTGGATGGACGTAGCCTGCTATAAAAGGTAATAAGGCCTACGACTTCACCTGTTTGTTTTTACCTTCATTTTACACCTTTTTTCAAGAGTCTGAGATGGTAATCTAAAGGACATACCAAAATTCACGACACGCAAACAAATTGTAAAATATGTACAAAATATGCGTAACTTTGTGTTACAAGTGGTCATAACACCAGCTTACAAATCTAAAGACCTGGGATCGATTCCTCTTGTTGGCTACGAAGTGTTCTACTACCGTTTCTTTAAGTGTCTTGTCGTGTGAAAGACAAACTATAAACTCGAGGTTTCAACCTAGAGAAATAGACAGGCACACTGTCAAATACAGAAATAAACTGGCAAATGTAATAAGATAAATATAGAAATGCATTGCATTTTTGATACTTGACCAAAAAGAAAAGAAAGATGAAAAAGAAAGAAAAAGAAAAGAAAAAAGAAAAAGGGGCCAATTTTAACACAATACATGTATTTCAGCTGTCACTTAGTTCATTTAAAATCTGTAAAAGGACAGATGTAGAAGCCTTTATCTAAGATTTACTATGCTATATTGTGCATTCCCATAATTTTACCTCAGTTAGTGTATACGTAAAACGGAAAATACGAAACACGTCAATTTTGTTTCTTTAGTGCTTTGATCATATTCTGGACAGCACCATATTTGTGTACTTTATACGAAGTTTACAGACAGTTTGGGGTCCCTACACAAACATCGAATAGTTTCTGCAAGACGGCCAAAATCTTCACAGCCAGCAAACTCTTCATTTTATTCGTTGTGCAATTGGAGAAAGAATGATTTCGAGGACACAAAATAAAAATATCATGACGTATTATTTGGGCATGGCCCTCTCCTTTACCCCCCCCCCCCTCTTTTTTCTGTGGGGGTACCTTAAGTTCCGAATGCAGGTCGATGTCAGCTGTCTAGAAATTCTCAATAAAATGAGGGTAAAAATAGAATAGCTTTACGCTCAATGATCCATTAAAATGTGAGCTAACTCATAAGACATCTTTAAACTTTCGTTTCGTTGCGCATATTATCAAATTAATTTGTTTCTTGACAAATAGGATCTTGCACATTTGACTTATGTATGATGTTAGCATTTTTCACAAACAAGGCCTTGTAAGTTGCTAAATTTCAATCAAAAGTAAAGGAAATAAAATGTTTATAAAAGTCTGCTAAAGTGCAAATAGAAAGAGGATTAAGGTAGATCTGACTGGATAGAAGATAAAAACAAGGAAAAGGCTACCTTTGCATCCTTTTGCGATATGTACTGGTACCTAGCACAGTGAATGCATTCTGTCGTCTTGGGGGAAAAGCCCGTGGGCCCAACGTTGGAGAGTAGTACCAGAATAGGGAGTAGATGTGCAAGAAGAAAAAGAAAATAGGTTTGAAGTGGTCTTATATACTGTCTGCGAATCCCGAAGAATGCTAAGAGTCAGGGAAGTCTGGTGCAGTCATCATCTCCGCGAAATCGAAACAAAGACTTGACGCCTTAAGAGGATGCTTGGTAGTATTATATTAACATTATTACCCTCCAACGTAGTCTTCTCACCCTCTTTGAGAGAGAGAGAGGCAGACAGACAGACAGACAGACAGAGACAGACAGAGACAGAGACAAAGGCAGAGAGACAGACAGACAGAGATAGAGTGAGACAGAGACAGACCTTTAGGTAGACAGACAGACAGACAGACAGACAAAAGGACTGAGAATGAGTGAGTGACTGAGTGACTGAGTGATTGAGTGAGTGAGTCAATGAGTGAGTGAGCGAGACGGTCAATCAGACAGACAGACACAGAGACAGCGAGGAGACCAAGAGAAAGACAGGCAGAAAGAAATATACCTAGTGGGGAGGCGGTAGAGAAAAGAGAGATTGTGGTGAGAAGTGGGAGGGAGAGGCAGAAAGATAGGCTACAGTAGAAGGCGATGGTAGACAATTCAACAACCCCAGCAAGATCTGCTTAGATCTGCTTGTAAAAAACGTACTTGCTAATACCTAGTGTACCTGTGCCGACTGAATCAGCTGCTGGGCCTGTCTGGCTATATTGCAGGTTGATTGCATTTTAAGACAGGTCCCGTAAGGCCTACGTGTAATTTCCTCGTTATCCTGGCCTTACTCTTAAGTCTCCTGCCCCGCTCTTCTTGTCTCTCTTTTATGTGTTGGGCATTATTCATATTATCCGGCCCTGTCTTGTTAACCTGTACGACACAGTTAACCCAAGATGCTCTTAAGCCTATCAGGGCTACCTTGATGTACTGTACAAGTGCTTTAGTCTATCTGCAGTAACGTTGGATGTCGTGTCTTGTATAGAAACTGCATAATACATTATTAGAATATTCCGTACAGTTGTCCACGATATATTAAGATTCTGCATTCCAATAATGAATTAATTATGCAGTTAGATAGTGATAAGATGCGTTATTAAACACGAGATTTTGTAATGTATAGAAACAGGTTGTTGAAAATTGTGGAAGTCTTGTAAACAATTAATCCTTAATTAATTATTATGACAGGCCTACAGTAATAATAATATGCATTATTAAGTACAAGATTTTTCGCTGTAAAGAAACATGCTCTCAAATTTGTGTTTACCAAAACCAATGGTTTTGCTTGGCAGCCATGTACGTGTAGTCTCATGCTGTATTACAGTAACATAATGCTCTGAACAGTTGGAGGGACAGAAATAACTATCATACTATAAAATATAATTTAATGTAACACAATATGATATAAAATGGATTAAAATGTATACTTAATTACTTCCTTACTGCCATTGACGCTTCTAGGGCAGCAATGAAGGTCTCCACTTGTCTCTATTAGAGGTGAGTCCTCTCAGTGATTCCCAGGACTTGCCCCATCCTCTCATTTCCTATTCCGCTGTCCTCCGCCACGTCTGCTTAGGTCTACCCCGCCTTCTTTTTCCTTCGGGTGGAGATCTGAGAGCAACTTTTGCGATGGCGTCATCATTCATCCGTAGGACATGACCAATCCACCTCCACCTCATTCTTGTAATAAGGGTATCAATGTATTCAGTGTTGCACTGCTGTAGGAAGTTTTGGTTGGATATCCTGCGAGGCCAGAAGATTCGCAATATCTTTCGCATGCAGGTTGTGTTAAAGGCTGACAATTTTCCTAATGTTTTGTCATGCTACAACACTCTGAGCCATAAAGAAGAGTTGACAGTACGCAGCTGTTGTATATTTCAACTTTTGTTTTAACAGAATACTGAGATGATTTCCAAATATTTCGCATGGTTCTCATTGCGTTCTTGGCTTTCTTTAACTGTTTTTAATGTCATCCCAGCACCTCCATCATCTCTCACTATGCTTCCCAAGTATGTGAATTACTGAACAATCGGGAGATCAACACCATAGGCTTTCACTGGTGTGGGATTGTCAACATCAGGATCATTGTTTCTGTTTTCTATTGGCTTATCATTAGTCCAACCTGTCCCGCAAATTTACACAGATGATATATTTTCTCTTGTATATGACTGTGAGTGTGTGACAATAAAGCTAGGTCATCTGCAAAGTCTACATGTTCTAAGTAGGAGAAAAGATTCCATCGTATACCTCTCTGAGAGTCTTTCATTGTGTTGCTCATCACTCAGTCAATTACAAGATTGAAAAGGATTGCTGACATCACACAGCCCTTTCTCACGCCAGTTTTAACTTTGAAGCTGAGATTATTGCCACCAACAGTGCATGTGAAATTATCATTAAAAGCTTTAGTGAGCTTTACTATTTTATCAGGAATTCTGTAATGCCTCAGAATCTGCCAAACCTTTCTCTGTGGATGCTATTGAAGGCGTTTTGGAAGTCGATGAAGTTTATTTAAAGTTTGAGTGCCATTCAGTGCTTTGTTCAATTACATTTCTTAGTGTGAACATCTGGTCAGTACAGCCTCTGTTTTTCCTGAAACCAGCCTGTTCCTGCCGAAGGACTCCATGGACAGCATTAGTAATTCGTTTAAAGATGATCTTTGTGAGAATCTTGCTGAGTATTGAGAGAAGAGTAATTCCTCGAAAGTTGTTACAATCATTTAAGGATTCCTTCTTAGGTATTTTAATAATTACACCTTTTGTCCAGTCTTCCAGAATTCTTTCTTGATGCCAGATTGTGACAAACAAGGGATGAAGAACAGCTGCTGTCATTCCAGAATCTATTTCAAAAGTTCAGCATTAAGGCCATCGCTATCTCTGCCTTGGTAGGTGTCTCACAGTTTACATTGATGTCCGTATTTGCTGGTTCTATTGGGGATGCTCTGTGGTTCAGGTCTGTTTGGGAGTTCGCTAAAGCATTCTGTCCATCTCTCTTCTATCTCTTTTTCTGTAGTCAGTAGTCTACCATTTGTATCTTTCACTGGCCCAGCTCCATACGCTTGGAATCTACCACGAATTTGTTTGGTAATCTTATAGAGTTTTCCTTGATGATCTTTTCGTGCTGCTACTTCGGCCTCGCTGGCTAAATTATCCAGATATTCTCTTTTGTCTTTCCTTACTAATCTCTAAACTTTTTTTTGTGAGCTTCACCATATTCCAGTTGAAACTTTTCTTTCAGTCTTCTTGATTTTGCATCTCGTGCCTTTTTCTTTGCATGTCTTCTTTCCTCCATTGCAGATAAAGTCTCTTCTTGTATACATTGTTTCTTTCTTTTTCCTTAGTATCCTAAGCACGATTCACTTCTCTTTTCAGAAGCAGTTCGTATGCTTTCCCATGTCTTTTCGATGTTCATTGTGTTTTCTTCTTCTTCTTTTTCAAGGTTTTGGAGAGGATATAGTATATGATATATTATAATAGTATCTAACATTTCTATGTCATTAATATGTACCAGTTTAAGTTTATTTTGAACATGTATCTTTACATTTGTGTCATGCCATACACTGACTTTCTTTCTTTTTAATTACCTTTCGAGGATAAATAAAGCCTTTTGAATTGAATTGAATTCAACCGAATGTGTAGGTTTTAGCTAAGAACAGAAATGATTTCGTCTTGCTGCCAATTTTAACATTAATATGTCACATTAAAAACGTTCTTAACTTCTGTTTTTTCTACTTTGCACAAATTACACAGATCAAACAGATTACTCTCTTCCTTAATCCGTTTAAACATTTAACAAGAAAGGCCACCAAAAACAACAAGAAGGCACACCTAATAACTCTTCCTTCATTTCCCAAAAGAGAAAAAAAAAACAATGAATAAATAAATATAAGTATATTAATAAATGAATTAAAACGAATACAAAACACTCTCCCGCCTCCAAAATATTCAACACAATAAGGAAAAAAAGACACAACACAACTCTATGGTTTTTAGTATTACATGCATATGATTAAGTACCTTTATGTTCCGAATATAGTGTTTGGTGAAGATTTAGCGTTGCCGTAAAAGAAAATGTAAAGACACTAAAAAATGGATAAAGAAAAAAAAATTATGTATATAGTAAACCCCCAAAATAAAGGAACCACAATGTAAGCAAAACCATGATTATTATAAGACTGTGAGACATTCTGCATGGTGCTTCAGGCACAGTTGCACAATCAAACTATTAATACATCTTAGAAGAAGATGTCAGAAACAGTGAAGAGAGCTTAAATACTTAACCACGTTCGGGGCGTGTATGATGGAAGAGTGGAAACAAAGTTGCCATAAAATCTTATCGTTCTTATTATGGCTTATCCTAACTTTTGGGTATCCACAACAGCAATTCGGAATAAGGGTAAGTCTTAGTGAAATGCTCTATTCTAAAGCAACTACAAATCTCTGTTTTGGAATAATGTACGTTTCTATTTGAAAATTGTGTAAGTTTCTATTGCGGAAAAAGAACCAAATTTTTGCTCATGGACAGATGAAATTCTCCACTCTATAAAAAGTGCAATGCTGTTAGTACTTGTGCAAGTAAGTGTTTCGAAACAAAATGCAAGTTTCCTAATCAGAACAAAATCATGCGGTTCTCTTTTTTAGAACATGTGCAATTACAAAAAATCTAATGCAAGTGTCTTATCCAAGATATAGTGCGAGTGTCTATTCCGAAAGACGCAAGTATTTATTTCGATTTAAGTTCTTGTCTCTGTATAAAGACAATAAAAATGCATGTCTCTGTTCCTGAAAAATTAAAGTCATTACTGTAAAATAAGCGCACGTCTTTACACCAGGGCAAATGCATGTCACTACATTCTCATAACTACAATCCCCTGTAATTTCTGAATAAGTGTCTGTGGCTATTGTGTACAAAAGTACAACAATGTTTGCTCCTGGACAGGGGTAATTTTCTGCTCCATTTACTGAAAGTCTTTATGTTAGTGGAAGTGGATACGATTTGGAGGTTTTTAAGTGTGTAATTATTTTTATCTCTATCATTTTGGTCATTTGTTGTTTGTTTTGATTTGTTTGTTGTTGTTGTTGTTTGTTGTTTTGGATTTTTTTGGTAATTGTTGTTTTTCTGTTTTTTGTTTGTCTGTTTTTCGTTGTTTTGTTTTGTGGTTTGTTTGTTGGTTGTTTTGTTGGTTTTTTTTTTTTTTTTGCTTTTTGACTGTTAAATTTGTTTGTTGTTTTTATTGGGGGGGCTGGTGGGGGGTGCGGGGATTCAGTCTCCGGTGGGCGTGCGCGCCTCTGTTTGGATCAAGTAATGGCCATTTCATGGACATTTACCCTGACATGTCAGAATTAAGTTCGCCCGTTGTCGTCTATCCTCGATCAGTGTGGGCTTTAGTAAGAATATGCTTTAGCTCAGTGTGCATTCGCCCATTGTGATGAGTCAAAAGCCATCTGGATTAGCCAGAAAGATGAGATGGGAAGTTCCCTCCATCGGATACACAAGAATATTGTTAACGGTGAATGTACAAATGAAAAAGCGCTCCCTTGCAAAACGGAATCAATGAATTAGAAAAAAAAGGAACAATGTTGCAGGAAGACCTGACATAGTTTTTACGTCTGTGAGACATGAATTGGACAATGGATGGACAACTAGAAATTAGTGTTTTGTGTACTGAGCATTAGAATTAGTTTAAAGATGCCTAAACTTTTTTGTCTCCTATCTTAAGCTCTTTTTCTAAAGAATTAACGTGTAGAAGGCTAGGGATGCCTTGCATTTTTCTCATTTTTATTCTTCACGTAAACTAATATACAAGCTGACTCAGTTTGCCTGAATACGCATGACTCTCGATGCGCGTGTTTGGCTGACAAAAACTGCTTTGGTCTTTCCTGTCCGAGGGTAGTGGACGAAAGGCTTTTCACCTTCTCGGTAGATTTACTTGGATGTAAACATTCCTATATCCAACGGTCAACATGCCTTGTAAGACGTTTGTTTAGTGAAGCGTGACGTCGAGTTTTGGTAGAAATGGTCTGAAGAAAAGTGACAAGTAAAAAAATCCGCTTGGCACCTACAACAGGTATGCTGGAAGAAGAGAAAGAGGCGGAGGAGGGATAGGAGGAGGAGGAGGAGGAGGAGAAGAAGAAGAAGAAGAAGAAGAAGAAGAAGAAGAAGAAGAACTTTAACAACGATAACGACAACATTAGAAAGCAATGAGAGCATCAACAATAACGACGACGGCAACAACAACAACACCAACAACAACATCGAACAGATAGAGAAAAGGGTGTAAAAGGAGACAAATCCTATTGTTACATAATTTGCTATGGTACCGTAACGTAAGATGAAACAACGAATTATTTAATGATGACTTAAGAATTGAATATGTTTACATAGATTAGTTCACATCGTGAATCGTCTAAGTCTGGGTCTAATGGTGTAGTTTCACAGTGCACCTGATACATTTCGTCTTAAGCACTCAGATTCTGTAAAAGCAGACGAGAACAGTTTCCCTTCGTAACGTTAGATAGTACGAGCCACCCTCAAAGTGTGACCTACTTTTCAAGCTGTCACTTTCCCAGTCTTTCAATACTGGAACTCAGATAGTCTAGTTAGCTTCATTATGATTATCTTCCCCGAGGATGTCTTTCCCTCTAGCTTCCACTCTGTTCCTTCATGTCGCAAATTGGTATGAAACTTTGTGTAAAATCGCTTCCTTATTGTACTCCTGGCTAAGATGGTGTTTAAAGAATGTATCCTCATCACATTACGATGCTGAGCGTTAACTTCACAATCTTTTACCTATGACATTATTTATAATGTGGCCGTGAGTATTTGTAACTTTCAAGCACCTTCAATATTCGAATGTTTGAATCTACAAAACAAAACAAAATGGCTACTAGTTTTCCTCTATCAACACGATAATATCCGATAATTTGCACATAGCGGCGGTGCATAAGACTTAAAAGAAAGCTCTGATTTTCACATGCTCCAAACCACTGATGTCTTTTAGCTGCATTTTGGCCAGACATATTTCTCGACTCTTTCATTTTGATAATTTCCATGACCTCCGTCCTGAAAATGAAAATCAAGTCTACCCAGAAACGATGTCCAGTAAATGAATTTGTAAGAATATGTTTCTGCAGCAGTCTTATGCACAACGGGGGTAGAGTGGGTTAAGTTAAGTTTGGGTAAGACTATAATGCCAGTTTGGGTTGTTCGCAAATTCAAGAAAAATAAACCTATTCCGAGACTGTCACCGAAACAAGGCTTTTGACGAAATACCCAAATAATAAGCCTTGGTTCAAAGGATGTCTTCATTCTATCATCAATGAGAAACACCATGCCTTCGCGGAAAAAGATCAACAGCGAATTAAAAGAAATTAACTCAAAACTAAAAAAGGAAATTAATAAATGCAAATGGACTATAAACAAAAATTAGAGAAATCCTTGAATAGAGGTAATGTACATGAAACCTGGAAAGGGCTGAAAACGGTTTTAGGTTTAAGTAGCAATAACAACTCAATCGATGTGGAAAACGATCTAGACTTCGCGAACCAGCTCAATTCATTCTACAATCGCTTTGAGAAAGGCTTTTCAAAAGAAATAAATATAGTCAAAGAATCATTAATAAAAGATAAAGACCTGTCATCTGATGAAGGACTAAAGATATCGGTGGAAGAAGTTCGTAGACGCTTTCTCTCACTGCTCACTAACAAAGCTTGCGGCCCAGATGGACTAAAAGGAATCGTTTTGAAAAAGAGGTTGCAGTGAATTGTCACCTGTTTTTCAAAAGATTTTCGACATGTCACTTGAAACCCATATCATTCCAAAGACGTGGAAATGTTCTGAGCTGGTTCTCGTACCCAAAAAGAATAAATGGGATAGTATGAATAATTTAAGACCTGTAGCCTTAACGTCATTAGTTATGAAATGTTTTGAACGATTTGTCTTAGACGATATAAAGAAAACAACATCTGTATTCCAAGATCTATCACAAATTTGCATACAAAACAGGAAGAGGGGTTGAGGATGCCATTTTGTATTTTTCAGACAATATTTATTCACATTTAGATTTACCCAGAAATTATTGTAGAATACTTTTGATAGACTTTTCATCGGCCTTCAACACGATTCAGCCCCATATTCTCGTTGTCAAAACTCATTAACATGTCTTTTCTGTGGCTGCTTGACTTTCTCACTGACCGAACTCAATATTCGTTCATTCCTGAAACAGAAAATAATGCAGTCCTGGGACTTGATTAATGAGGAGGACTTTTGTAAATCAATTCTCAGATGCGAACGAAGGCTTAGAAATGTAATTTATTCAAATGATGGTCCATAATAAGAGCATTTAGACAACAAATCCTAATAAATGTTTTGAATCTGAAGCAACTTTTATCTTCAATGATATTGTGTATTTTTAGGAGGTTCGTGCAAAA
>JAOYNN010147702.1:3823-17061 GCA_025770095.1 Goniobranchus kuniei | reverse complement strand
AACGAAAGTGCTCATCTTATTAAAGAGGTAGTACTCATAATATGCATGGCCGAACCCCTCCTCCTCTAACACCTTATCATACAATGTAATTATTATCAATCCAAAGATCAAAGTCTGTATTGCGCTTTGAAAGCATGAAACGCTTATCACCCTGTCTCCGAATCACATTGCATTATCATAAAGTCGAACACAAGAGAGAGACATCCATAGACATGGGTGCAAGACTGATTGAGCCACCTTCTTACCTATAAGACTGACCCCACCCCTTCTAACCTACCTGTACAACACTATACTGTCCTCAAGCCAGCTTAGGCTAAGCAATGCATACACATGTATCACCTGACCAATCAGTTGTACGTGGCAATAAAAATCAGAATGGTTGGATAATGCTCAAGAGGGATGGAGTGTGAATGGTAACAGGATGATGGGCCTAGCCTGCCAAGGCCATCAAGCTGTTCTGACTGGTCATCATGAGCAAGTTTTTAGTGCGAGATTTGTCAATAAAAATAGGTGATCAAGTCAGGCTGAGCAGATGGTTGATTTATACTGATAGGGCAGGTGGTCGTCTTATACAGGGGGTCATTTTGGGCAGGTTCCACTGTAAATCATAACTAACATTAAAAAAAAACAACAAAATTGTTGTAGAGTCACCTGTACTAGATGTATTTAATGATTAAATATATGCGGAAATTGTGTGGCTGATGTTTTCATATTATTTTAAGCATTTTCTCAGCTGTATGAAATGAAAAAAAATCCATTCCTACCGAAACTATTAATGAATAACCTCAAATAGCATACAAACTGCTATGTTTTTGTCATTATAAGACATAACAGATATCAATGATATGTATATTAATTAGATATAAAGATCTCTATTGATCTTTTATGACCAAACACAACAAAATAAAAAAGATGGTAAGTGGACAAGAACAGCCCAAAAAGGCTGGACCAAATAGAGGCCACAAGCAGAGAGTTTATAATTCCACACAACAAGGACATAAAGCATCTTCTTGTCTTTATTCGCCAATATACCTTCGGACAAACACTGCTAATATCACCAGGTAAAAGGAATTTTTTAAAGATTTTGGTTCAATTCCATTGGTTTAGTTTCATCTCTTGAAAATACCGTCTATTCAAATGACAGCTGAGATGGACTGTACATTTTAAGAAGGAAGTAGAAGACGATGAAGGTGATGAACTTAGAAGAAGAAGATCCTGATTTCATGAAAACAAATGCACCAAATTAGGGGCTCTCAAACATCTACATAATAAACTGTTCACATGAAAAATGTTGAAAAAAAGAAAAAAACAAATCTTCATTTCACAACTTTTCTTCAACAAATGTATCAACTGACAAAGACAGGCCATTTAATCTTTAATGTCAATGCTCATGTTAAAATAGTTAAAGATTCTCAGTCAGTAGGATGTCCGTATGAAGGGTAGAAACTTGCAGTGCTTTCTTAAAGGTATCAGCTGTTAGGATCATTTGATTATTGGTTTGGTGATATGGGCTTTTTCATGACTTTGCTATAAATAATAATACAGAGACTGTCCCTCTTCAAGAAGTTTCACCCATTTTATGGCTCTGGTATGCAAGTAGTAATTATTGTGAGTAAGACAATATCAAAATGACAAACAGTCAAGAGTAGAAAATAAAGTTGAAAAATTACATAAAATGCTCCAATGCCATTTGAAATTTATAAAAACAAAAACAAAAACAAAACAAAACAAAACAAAAAAATAAAGAAAAAGAAGTGGGTTAAAACATTAACAACAATAGAATGGACGAGATTGAAAAGATTTTTAAAAAAGAAACAAATCTAACTAGACTCAGTCTAAAAAGGTCAAAAGGTCATGCCCATTGTGCCCCTCACCTTCCCCATCCACTTCTTCCTGCTCAGCGTTTTCACCAACAACTTTGATGGCGTTAGTTTCATGAGACCCTGCACAGAAAATACCCTTATGTAAGATGCTAAAAATATACCAAGTTGCATCTTATTTGGAATCTGAATCTTTTGACTTAGTCTGTCTTTAAAAGAGAAAGAAAAGTTTTTTTTTGTCTCTCTCTCTCTTCCAAACATTATGTAATCTTATGGGACTGTCTCAAAAATTCTAAAAATGTTTTCAGATCTGTCGACAGCTCAAATTGAGAAATATATTTGTTTCCATACAAAACCCAATGAACAGTCCATGAATTTCTTTCCCCTCATGCTTTCATGCCAAATACAAGTGTATATTTCCCATACTCAAAATCGCTTTCAACTTTCCTCAAGTTGGTTTGTCAGACAAACACAATTCATATATGAACTTATTCTGGTACATATTTGACAAATTGATGTTGGGCAAAGTTTTGCAATCATAACAGAATAAAACTAAAACTTCAATCAACACATTGTAACTCCCAGTGGCGTAGCTAGACTTGTCAGAGACGTGGCTTCTTATTATGAGCCAATATTACATGTGTTGATAACAACTATTCATTTAGTCATAATACTAGCCTATTCAATGTTATCTCGTGTAGCTCACTTTAAAAGGGGTAGATGATCAAGTTTACAATAATATTTTATTTTATTATTATTAAGCTTACCGTCTTCATTGAGTCAGAACCAGTCATAATCTTGTAAGTAAATCTACATATTATATGTATCTATATTTCCATCTGGATTAGACATAGATCAAGTAAACCTATTCAGTCAAGAAAACTGGGAGGACAACTGACTGACATGCTCTGAGGATGCTCTTGCGCTTGTATCGCCATTATTCGGCAGATACGATATGAGGACGTAAATCCTTGGTACAAAGAACCTGTGATAGAACGAATTAAAAAGCATTGAAGCTGATCAGCTGAAGCCTCAATACCAGTCTTTATCGAGTCCCTGTATCAATAGAAATATTCGCTCTACCCTCATTTATCTGGAACAATACTATAAAGATTCAATAGGAAAGACTGTGGGAAAGAGACATACACATTGTAGCCTCAATTGTATTGATTGGCTAATGTTGTGATGCAGCGAAGTGCAGTCTCTTCTGATGGGCTATTGCAGTGAGGGGCCTAGGCTAAATCTAGTTGGAATGACCATTCTATGAAAATTACGGTAGGTCTACAGAATGTTGACAATACCTTTGCTGGTATACTTTTAAGCAGATATTCAAACAATTTAAAGGTGGGCCTTAGCCTCAATAGCCTACAAGTAGCTACGCCAGTGGTAACCCCATAGACACAGTAACAGACAAAAGGAGAAACGTTACAAAGTCTATACAGCCAGATTACAGTAAGGTATAAAGTAGCTTCAAGGTGACACAGAACAGTATTCAAGTGAAAAACAAATTCAAAACCATTGAAAAAAAAAAAAAGAAACAAACACGATGACGAACAATCATAATGATTTCACTCAATTCTATTACTTTTTCAACACACCAACGGGTAACGTTATGATTTTTAGCTAAGAATCAAAACTCAACTTTACCCTAAGATAGATGAAGACGAAGTGGCAAGACTAAAACACAAAATATGAAAACAGGGAATGATATCCATTTGATAGCTCACCTCCTGATGCAATTGTATCCTCGGAACCAGCCGGGGTACTGTTCATGGTGCCATAACCACTAGATGTAGGCAGGGAAGATTTACTGGTATAACTGTCAGCATCTCCACCAGGGGCTGTACCAGCAGGTGCCTGATTGCTAAGTGAGTCATTGTCATATGCAGAGGTAAGGGCAGCTGTGCTGGCTTCCAGTTCTCTGATTGCTTTGGCCAATTCAAGGCTGGTGTCTTGTTGAATCTGTTTCATACAAAGATGAAATGACCTATTAGTACCTTTATTCAACAATAGATATTTCAATGATGAGCTGCAATGAATTTGTATGCATACAAAGGTAATCTGCCCATGTCTATACACAAGAAGTCATACATGCAATGCATATTAAGCTCGGAGGTTTGATGTGTTTGGCAAAAAAAAAAATCACAAGGCAAATATTAGGGGCAGTGGGCCAGAGTTTCCTTCCTTTGGTATATTTGACTGAACAATTGAAATAACAAATATGAAAACATAAGTGTATGATTCATTATTTGAGTTCTGAGAATCAGTGAATATAAGATATCCTTTTTCTTTTAAAAAATATTCATTTATTCTTTTTATTGATATGGAGCTATTATATTTTTAAAAATACATGATACAGCTGAATGAATTTCGTTTTATGAATGACTTACTAATGCACGGATTTATGAAACAAAAAATAAATTTAGAGAATATATTAAGTGAATTTAATACATCTATGACTGAAATAAGGAGGAAAACCTAACTGAGAAGGATTTTGCAGAGGTGCTCAAGACACACACAAAAAACGGAAAGCTGGAGAGCTCAAAATTATAGAACTCCTAAAAATAGGAAAGACTTACATATCTGCAATATAAAATAACTATGGCATAATGCATACATAGCTCAAATGGTTTAAAAATGGAGTTGTATTATTTTGAGGTCACATTCTTCAATTGTTGCTTTATGACTTTCCATCAGATTTAATGATCCAGGGTTTGCTAGATCATCTGATAACTTTATAACATTGTCTGTACTGAATGATGTATATTGCTTCAGAAGTTGAAGATATCTAATTGATGCCTTATTTATATCAATGAAAATATCTTAATCAACATTCCTTAACTGTTTTTATCTTGGCTATGAGAATTTTCAAACATAGTATCAGCCAAGGAATTTAGAACCCTGGTAAAACAAAAGAAAAGAACTGGCGCCTATCATTGCATACTCCTTATCAAGATGACAAAGTGCATGAGCTAAGCTCATCCAATGAATTTATATTTACTTTCCAATACTAAATGAAAGTGGTTAGAGGGAGAAAATCATGTAATACTCAAAGCACTGTTACTCTAGCATGAATACAATATTTATTGAGGTAGTACTAGAAAGAAAGAGTTAAACTACCATAACATTGTTTAAGGTAACATGATATTCAGTAGCCTATTATATTGCCAGTAAAGTAAAAATGTAAAGAAAAAAGTAAAGATGGCATTTCTATAGCGCACATTCTACGGTGTAGTCATCCTCATGGTGCTTTACAATGACATTTTACTCCCCTGACCAACAGCAACACAGAACATTTAGAACTAGATGTGCAGCCTGGAAGGCACAAATACTTTTTTTTTCGGAGAGAGACAGCGCTGTCTTAATGGCCAGGTACTTATTCACATCTGAGTTGAGTGAGCCAAGCGAAGTAAAGTGCCTTACCCAAGGACACAACGCTGATGATCTGCAGTTATGAGCATGACTGCACACTAGTGAGGCTCGAACCCATGCGATCATGCATGCTTGTACTGACCATGGTAAATGCCTCTTGACTCTAGACTTGCGCCGAGATGTGATCATCTTAGCCACTGAGACACACAACACTGTTTGGTGTAGCATGTTATTCCGTATCCCATTAAACTGTCACAACACCGTTTAATGTAGTCTGATATTCAGCACCCTATAATACTGCCATTATAACACAGTTTAATGTAGCAGGATATTTATAAGCTAATTGCAGTTTAATGTAGCATAATGTCAGTTTCACTTTGTACTGCCATAATAGTTTAATGTAGCATGATATGCGGTTCAGGTTATACTGCCATATCACAGTGTGAAGAAGAATGACATCAGTATCACATTATACTGCCATGACATTGTTTAATGTGGCATGATATTCAGTAATCCATTAGAATGCTATAGCACCTATGGTTCAGCTTTTATTTTCTCTACAAATCCATTGTCTTCGAAATCTATGGTTTTGGATACATTTTGTCTACAAGTCTATGGCCTTCCTGATATTTTCACTGCAAATCTATATTGTTATTGCTACAATTTTCTTTACAAATCTATGCTAGAAATCAATATTTTGAATACATTTTTTTCTACAATTCTGTGCTAGGAATATATTACCTTGACTATATTTTCTCTTCAAAGCTATGCTAGAAATCTTCCATCTTGATCATATTTTCTTTAAAAATCTGTGCTAGAAATCTTTCATCTTTATATCTTCTCTACAAATCTGTGCTAGAAATATATAATCTTGACTATACTTTCTCTACAAATCTATGCTAGAAATCTCTCATCTTGATTATATTTTCTCTACAAATCTGAGCTAGAAATATATAATCTTGATTAAAAGTTCTCTACAAATCTGTCCTAGAAATATATAATCTTGTTATATGTTCTCTATAAATCTATGCGAGAAATGAATGATCTTGATAAATTTTCTCTACAAGTCTTTGCTAGAAATAAATCATCTTGATTATACTTTCTCTACAAATATGCAGTAGAAATCTATCATCTTGATTATATTTTCTCTACAAATGTAAGACTTCTATTGTCTTGATTATATTTTCTCTACAAATAATGCTAGAAATCTACCATCTTGATTATATTTTCTCTATAAATGTGAGCTAGACTTCAATTGTCTTGATTATATTTCCTCTACAAATCCTTGCTGGAGATAAATCAAATTGATTATAATTTCTCTACAAATCTGTGCTAGAAATAAATCATATTGATGATAATTTCTCTACATTTCCTTGCTAGAAATAAGTCATATTGATCATATTTTCTCTACATATCTAGTCTACAGAAAAGAATGAAAGACACACAGAAAAGAGCTGAAATGAAAATTCACTTCTTAAGAAAAACATGGTTGTGACAAATCACAATGGGTTGCCCTTGTCTCGTACCTATTCTTGTCAATGAAATGCTCATTTTTAATGAACTGCATTATCTTCAAAATGAGCTTTGGTTGCTTTGAACAGAATATTGATGACATTCTTAGGGAGCATGCTTCATTAGTCTAACACTGTATCCAAGGCACCGATGGGATGCTTGACAATTAATATCCAAAGATGTAGAACTGAGCAAAGGTGACTATTTTTACTTTCCTGAATTTTACAATTGGTAAACTCAAATCTTGAACAAATAAAGTTTGAAACAAATGACACATATTTCATGCCCTGTCAATTAAAAATGATTTCAAGATCCCTAGACAAACAGGAGGATGTAGCTACTGACAAGGGTAATTCACAATTACTGGCATATCGTTTTTTTCTTCTTTAAATATTTCTTGGTACAATAACCATGACACTAATAATTAAAACGTCCTTGAAACAGTTTATCATAATTTAGCTTACAACACAGAAAGAGGCAAAAATCATCTTAACAATTTATCACCTATAAAAAACATTTATCTGAGTTTTCTGTGTTAACTAATTTCAGCTAAAAAAAAAAAAAACCCAACAAAAACCAAGAACAAAACAAACAAAAACAAACAAACAAACAAAAACGATAATGTATAAAACCAAATCAACTAAAACAATCAGCAAATAAATGAATAACTCAAATTAATCAAACATCTCATTATACGGTACATACTGATTCTGTTTTTAGTGTAAGACATTCCAGTTGTAGAGCCTTTTCTGTATAATCTTAACATACCGATAATGTTAGAATTTAGAAAGAGATAATGTATAAATACATCCTGGAAAGTAAATATACATTATTCATATGATTCCATGTAACAGAATGTACAGAAGCTCTGAATGTATAGAAATTTTATGTAACAGAAAGGAGAATACAAAACTTCGGAGATACAAGTTTCAAGGATAGACAGGAGGTGGGATCACCAGACATGACAAAAAAGAAGGTGAATTCAAAATGTATTCTGTTCTATGCGTCATGCACAAAGAACAAAGAATGAAAAAAGAAACAACCCAAAAAGGCCAGCAGATACACATAACACAGCATGCAAGTTCAAGGAAATCTGAAAAGGAGGCAGGTGTGGATGACTTATCATCAGATTTCTATAGCTACCTAGTGGTCTTGTGGAAAAACATACAAAAGTCTATTTGTCATGCAAAAATGTTAAGCAAAAATGAACGTGAGGGAAATCCCAATATTAATAAACAAAAAAAATATCCAGAAAAACAACAAAAAACAAAAACAACAAAATACTTGGAAAAGGAGGTATGGATGGGAGAGGAGGGAGGATCACCACCAACTTTATTCCTTCATAAAATAAGAGAAAAATAATGGTAAGTTATTTTACATTCAATTAAGTTATTTGCTGGGTGCCTTTGGCTCTTTTTGATGCCTTGTGAGGTCATCGCAGCACTCTTATCACACCAACTATTGTGCTCAAGCAACAAAGGTGCTAAGCGAGCCTATCCATTTCTCTAAAATATTACAACATTTTGTCAACTCACTTTCAAACATATGACATCGTTTAGAAAGATAATATAATATATACAGACTTTAAATTGAGAAATTGGAAATAGCTTTCAGTTTCTGATTTTCAGTCATTGTGGGATTTCATTTTAATTTTCTTTTCAAAAGTAATTAAAAACCACACCATCACCCCTCCACAGCCCCCAGCACCCACCCCCACGCCACCGCGCACCACGCCCTCCACCATGCCCAGCGCAGCCCCCCAGGCTAGTTTCAAGATTCCCGCACAGAAAAAATTCCTCGAAGACAGATCAAAAAATGGAACCATGCCTATAACCACCGGGAGCCCCGAGAGGCCGGCCCACCCCCCTCGCCGGCCTAGGGGCTCCACGGAACTCCACGGCGGTACTATATTGAAAAGATGATACCCTTAGATATACACCACCATGAAGGGTACACGTAATTGTCGTTGGTTGTTGCTAGGTACAAGAACTCCATGCGATCGAAGTTGTATAGGAGAGTTCTGTAAAGTGCACAATGCTCGGCTAGCCAAAGGCGGGGGCACGGTCCCCTGCTCTAGCTGCGGCATAGCCGTTAAAACGGCCCTAGCCCTCTGCAAAACTTGTGGGGGTGACTATGCCAGAATCAAGGCATGGAGGAGCCGACAGGCTGCCCTCAGGGCAGAGTTCCAGCGTCTAGCAGCCATTGAAATTTCCTATTAGAGACTAGAGTAACGCTTAGGTATACCCATCGACATGGCACACGCAGCAAAGGCTAGACTGCTACGAGACGAGTTCGAAGCCACCACCGGCGTTCGACCAAAATATCCCCGGTCCCGGGTGGCCCTTCAAGACCTCCGCGAGACTCTCGACCGCTACAACGCGGCCATGGCCAACCTCAAGGCCATCGACGCCCGGATAAAGGGCACCAACAACTTCGCAGACGAAGTTGCCCGTCTTGGTCAAATGGATGTTGTCGACAATTTCGACCTTGACCAACCCACATCTGCCGGACAGCTTGAAGGGGAAGCTGGACGGATCTTGCGGCGAGCCAAGGCATCACACCGACGAGAAGGAGCTGCCCACGTCTTTAGCACTTGGCGTGACACCCCCTGCTGGGAGCCGCGGAGGTCGCCGAGAGATGGTATGATGACACCCCCCTGCCATCCTGCTGGGAGCCGCGGAGGTCGCGCGGAGACCGCCAAGAGATGGACACCCCCCTGCCTGCCCTGCTTGGAGCCGCGGAGGTCGCGCGGAGGCCGCCGAGAGATGGTATGATAACACACCCTGCTGCTGATAATGCCAAAGTGTATGACATATGATCAATGCACAAGATATAACAATTGAAACATAAATACAATGCACATCATAAACAACACATTTGTCAGAGATATCAAAACTCCTGAGCTTCTATAAAAGTGTTTGAAAAAAAGACGACTGTTGTCCAGAAAAACACTTACTTGCTATATGAGTTAATTGCACCACTATAATCTGTTCTTTTGAACAAAAAGTTCCCTCTCTCTCTCTTCTCTTCACTGGAATAAAACAAAAGGAAATTGAAGCGGTCAATTACATAACCCTTTGAATAAAAATCCTATTCCTTTTAGTTTGGTTAACTAGTTGAAATTTTACTCTCATTTTCTCATTCAACACTTAATTTCAACTCCTTTTTCAATGCTAAATTTCCACTCATGCTGAATATCATTCTCTGCTTTTCAACACTTAATTTCAAGTCACTTTGGCAGTCATTTTCTGCTGCAAAATACTTAATCCCAACTCGTTTGGCTTTCATTTTCTGCTTTTCAACATTTAATTTCAACTCATTCTATTATTTCCCGCTTGTCATCATGTATTTCAAACTTTCCATACAATAACTTTTCCATATCCATGGAGTAGATTCCTGATCTTTTTATTATTCCTAAAACTTACATACTTTTCTAATCAATGAGTGAGTGAAAAAAAATGACCAACAAAAGAATGGAACGGCAGCTTTAACCCTGTTATGACTAGTTAGTGCCTTTTGGTACAGCTTCTAATGACATCATTTTGTCTTAGTCTTGTCAGCATACCAAAGCCTGAACTCAGTGGGTCAATTCTTGTTTTAATATACCATAATAATTATTTTCATGGTTCATGAGGCCATACTAAGTAAAAACACATATAATGTTACGGTTTACTCAATAAAAGAGTGATGCAGGACAAAACATATAACATTTCTGACAAATGTCCTTCTTCAGACACAAAGACAAACAGGAACAATCTGTAAATAAAGTAAATAAAATCAATATATTGATTCTATTTACTTTATTTGCATATTGCCCCCCGTGTGTGTGTCTGAAGAAGGGTCATTTCATTGAGTAAACATTTATTATGTATTTCTATCTACAAGATTCTAATTCGTAGATCTACATTCATACTCAATAGTAACATTTTTGTATTATCTTGAGACCGTACTCAGGTGAGATGAGTCTTGTACCATTTCTTAGGCCTAGCCTGATGTCCCATTCTTTTCTGATTTTGTCATCAGTTATTGTTTCCTGATTATCAAAATCATAAATATTGAAAAAGTTGAAAGAGCTTTTCACTTCTCCAGTAAAATATGACTTTTTGCACTAAGATTTGTTTCATCAAGTCGCTAGCAATAGGCACAATTGGGTACTTTCATCTGAAAAGCTAGTCCAATCATCATCTTACTTTGAAAGTATGATATTTACACTATCACATCAGCGACAATATATTGTGCAAACCAAACATATGTTATAGATTGTATTGCTTCTGTTTACCTCAAATGTTTTAAATTCATGATTGAGAAAAACAAAAATGTCATCAGAAGTAGAGCTTACTTTGGAAGGTAGAAACCATTAAAATGGGGAAAATGTGCTTTTTAAAACAAAAAATAATAATAAAGCAACTTGATCAACAGCATGAATCTTATAGCCATACCCCAACTGCAATCTTTCATCACAAGATATCGAAGCGATGTCGATAGGAGGCTTCACATCAACCAGTTCTAATATGTATGTTATACTAGCATCTGGAGGTATGTTTGGCTCACTGTAAATAGAAAATAAACGATATGGAAATGAAGAATATGAATCCACTTCACTTTTGGACCCAGAAGAGATAATACACACAGCAAGCTTATGATATTAAAATTCCTTTGTTCCCACTAGTCATGAAATTTTGTTTTCATTACTTGGTTGTTGTTTTTCTATGTTTAATGCTTGAGTCTATCTGTCATACCCTACCCCAAAACTTTTATTGGTTTTTTTTTTTTAAGTTTTAATGCATAAAGAACATTCCAGAAATGTGGCAACGCAAAAGTCTATCTGCCATATTCTACCCCAAAACATGGACATACATTTAAAACTACTATACTTGTGTGATATTAACCCTAAAGAAGAGGATATTTTAAGAACAAAACAAAAAGAATCACAAGATGTAAAAATCATTAAAAGAAAATGGGCTGGCAACAATATGTACATAAAAAAATAAAACAAGGATTTCCATTATATATCTAATAAGAAAGGTCAACGAACAGCTCTAAAACATGGAAAACCATCATATTAAACCATCATAGGAAATCGAATCCTCTATCAACAAATCCCTAAGAAAAGCAATAGGCATGCATTCTCCTCAAAGTGTCTTCAAACTCTTTGCGAAAGGTCAGAGCGGTTGTCCATTAAAAATTAAATGAAAAAAGTAAATGAGAGTGGATTGGACACACACTCAGAAACGATGAAGGTTCAATAAAACAAGGCAGACAGCCTGTCTCAGAATCCACATGGTAAAGGAAACAGGGAAGATTGAGGGCCAAGTGGTAAAGGGAAGTGGACGGAGAGAAAAACAGGATTGGATGGACTTGCATTGAGGTGGAAAGATTTGCATGAGATAGAGAAGAGTGGAGGGTGTTTGTTGATGGCCTGTACCCCATTGGGGGCTAATGATTACTTAAGGTGTCTATAAAGCATGCATGAAAAACAAGAAAGGTTTATGATTGTTAAATTTAGGGTACAAGGAGAGAATGTTTGTTCAGTCTGTTGCGAATGGATTATAATTTGCATGTGAAAACCTGAAACACTAATTCTGGCAAGAACTGATGATTTCATATGTTCCTTTTCTTTACACAAGGGGAGGGGTACGTTCTTTTCAGATCAACACAATGAATCCATCAGTTGACAAACAATATGGAGGCGGACTGACAAATTGATTGTACATTCGGGTTTCTTAATTCACTGAATCACCAACACCATTAATGAAAGGAAATTAAGACTGCAGAGAGTTATGCTTTCTTACCTTCCAAGCTCACCATAGGCATATCTAGAAGAGGTAAACAACTCACACTTCTCTCCCTTCTCCATGAGAGCAGCAACGAGCTCAAATGCTGTATTGAAGAGAAATCAAATGTCACTGACATCTTATATTCTTACTACTAGCACAGCTATATACATGTAAAAAGAGAACCACAATTTAAAATTTCACACAAAGTATGCCATAACCCTAAATGAAAAATAGCACTATGAGGAATTTCACAATGACTAAATCAATTGTTTATACATCTATCTACAGAATTCTGACATTACCTCCACAAGGTTCAGATACTGAAAAGGGGAAAACACAGCTTGTACTTGTTATCAACAATTCTACAATTCATTAGCTTCTTCTTCAGCTTCTTCTCCCTGATTGTTATATGGGCTGAGGGCTTCTTTACATGAATTAAGTTTCAGTTTCCACTGGCTCAGCTTCACCAAACAAAAAGACACTGACTTATCTCCACTTTCAATATTTCTTGCTGAAACAGTCGTCTCAATATTGCTGATTAAAAAGTTGGTGTTAAAACACTTGTCTTTTTGTCTGAAAGTCCTTTCAAATAGCAAGATCCATGCCGTCTTTTTATCTAAACAAAATCTCTATGAATAGCAACTTCTTCAGCTCAGTTTGGATTTATTCTTCTTAAATATAGACTTAATTCGGAAAAAAGACCACTAGAATATCAACTGACTTATGCTTGCATGAAGAATACAATTAATGAAGACAT
>JAOYNN010147591.1:0-11232 GCA_025770095.1 Goniobranchus kuniei | reverse complement strand
GAGAGAGAGAGAGAGAGAGAGAGAGAGAGTTAATGGAGCAAATTGAGGTGGTGGGAGGGAAAAAAACCCAACAAAACAAAAAAACAACAAACAACAAACAAACAAAACAACCACAACAAACAACAAAACAAAAACAAAAACAAAAACCCAGCAGGTCGGCCGGATTAGTGTAAAAGTGAGAGTCTAGACTGAGTCCATAAAATGTTTGGTTATGTTTAGAGATGGAGGGTACGTCGGCACGGGAGTGTTTAGTGTGGCCTAACTATGCAAAAGATGACAGAAACTGACTTATTTGACTTAAATCTGTGTCGATGCCTGGTCAACAGACAAGGCTGCGTCAGCACCATCTGCGATCTTCACTAACGTGATTCTCCATCTGTTTCTTGTTCTGGGCCGATGACCTTAGATGTTTGAGTTTCTCAATCGTCTTTAGGCCCATGATAGTTTTAAGACAAGGTAGGCTTCTATTCAAGACAGCAGGCATTGTTGTCAGCGGCCTTCTCCGAACTCTACTTCCTGCTCTCATTATTTTATTGGCGAGAATGTTGTCATCTCTTCTGAGGATGTGTCCAAAAGGCACCAAAGGTTTTGAAGTATGAGTAGTGAGACGGATTTTCCACCTGTCCGTACGTAGACATATATTTCCGAATTTTCTACCGGATATCGAATGTTGATGTTACACCGGAGTTGTTTTCTATGGATGGCGTCCAGTTTTTCCTCTTCATTTTGAATGAGATCCCATGAACCGCAGTTGTATGTCAGTAATGATTTTACTAGACTTCAATACGGCTTTACAGTTATCTATATTTTGATTTCCTCGCCTCTGATCCAGATTTTCATGAGTTTATTAAGGGAGATCATGGATAATTATTGCTTCCTCCTTTCTACATCTTCTTGATCCGACTACTTTTTATCACAAGAACAGAGGAAGAGATAATATGGATGGAATTGAGGATAATGAAATTATGGAAGACGTTGTAGTGAGGAAGAAGGAGAATTGGAGACAGGAAATCCCTTTGTGGAGACACCTAACAAGATAAGCTGGAAGCAGCGCCATGCCATGGGGCCCCCGTTACCCCATACCCCCCATTGCCCATCCCCCCCATCCGTCCCAACCATCCGCCGCCAATCCTGCACAGACAGAGATGTGAAGATCCAAAAGTGCTAAGCGAAAAAAAAAGTTTGTCACAGATGGACACAATTCTACATATCATCAATAAACGTTTAAAAAATAAAATTCGGAACCAAAACGAAGAGGATACTATTACCTAATTCCATTCTAAAGGTGCCCAAGAATTCTTAACAACCCAATAGGCAAACAAGGAGTAATTGACGTCGTAAATCGGTTAACAAAAAAGCCTATGGTGGAGATGAAAACTCTGGAGAATTACTCAAGTATGGATCACGGTTACTGGCAGAGACCATGAAAGGAATAATATTTAACATTTAATGATACATGAAAATTATGCATCAATGGAAGCCTATTGATAGCATTACTAAAAGCTTGGAAAACCAAACGTCCTGTGTCACACATTTAGGCCAATAACACTTTTTATGCAATAAGAATAAATGCTGTCACGAATAAATATTATTGAAGAGAACCAAAGTGGCCATGAACAGCTCTTTGGGTCTTAGTCAGAACTGCTTTAGTGAAGGTCACAAACGGCTAATAAAGAAAGCCCTGGCAGACCATCCTCAAATATAACGGGGATGGACATTCAAGCGAACATGCAAAACAAATCAGCATAGCCCTCTCAAGCAAGTCTTGGGTCCCTACAAAGGGGCAGCTTCAATTACACAGAACAAACAACTCAATTACGTAGAAAAAACAAATACAAAGGGATGAATAACTGCATTGTAGAATCGAAAGATAACGAAGATAAATTCCACCAGCAAACGAAGAGCAAAGCCGATTTTTTGAATAAACTATTCTGCTCTGTATTCTCAAAACAATCATTTGAGCGATGCACTGCAAGTGAAGAAAACTTACTGAATTGCCCCCTCCTCCCCCCCCCTAAAAAGAGGACAAAATTCAGGTTAACGTAGATGGTGTGAGAGAACAGCTTTTGAAAATTAATGACACCAAAGCAATGGGCCCAGATAACATACACCCCAAAATTCTAAAAGTGTGTGCTGAGGACATTGCTCCTGTACTTACGTTGTTTTTCCAGACATCTTTAGACCAGGGGAAAGTAACACAAGATTGAGAAAATGCTAATATCCTTCCTACCCTAAAAAAAAAAGGTAATATTAGTGTCGTTGCTGTTGTTGTTGTTCTTACTATTGTTGTCTTTATGCGATTTATTTATTGGAGCAAAGTCGAAAGCTAAAAATTTCAGTGACCAGAACAATTTTCAGATTTGCAGACGACAGAATACATGAGTAGAAAGCCATGACTGCCAATGTCTGCACCATACACGGCACGTAAAGAAGACGATGGAGGAGGGGGAGGAGTGGAAGAGAAGGAAAAGGAGGAGAAGAAGAACGAGGAGTAGTAGTAGTAGTAGGAGGGAAATGATATGTTATCGAAATATCTTTAACATCTCGTATAAACACGTTACGAATGATGAAGTTAGATGCAGGATTGAAGGAACAATCGGGCCATACAAAGACCCACTCTCAATGGTGAGAATAAAACGTCAGTGGCACGGACATGAAATCGGATCAAGTGGTATGGCCAAAACAATCTTGCTGAAAACGATACGTGGTGGAAGAATGAGAGGGCGGAAGAGAAAAAGATGGGAGGACAACGTAAATGAATAGACAAGTCTCCCATTTCAAAGCTCATAGCGTGCTGCAGAGGACCGAGTGCATTGGTTATTAGTATCTGTGATTGGAGGGAAGTTATACGTCCATCGACGAAGTGGTGCCTCAACAACCCGATTCCGGGTAAGGAGATCAGTAAGCAGTAAGTAATTAAGATGGAAGTGATTGGATATGAACTGGGATGTGAGTCAACCCCTTCCCCCCTTTTCCCAATTTTTTCAGCATGATTTGAAAACCATCATCCTCATGAAGAATATGTCATTTTCTCATTTTAGTTGAGGTGCAACAAGACTATGATCTATGAATATTTGAATTTAGTAGAAGTTTTGCACTACATGACCTTTCAGGGGGCAATAACACTGTGAAGACGACACATTATTAAACTATAAAAAGTAAGCAGTTTTGTAAACCCCAAGAACTGTTCTATCCAGAAACCATAGTGGTAAAAAGTCCCCATGTGGGGAAGAGGAAGATGGGTCCTGGTGGCTTTAATCTAAATATTTAAGAGACTCGACACAAATAAATGAACAACGCTTCGATATTTTGCATTTTGGTATTACCCTACATTTTCGATGATAGCTTCTTTCCTATTGGATCAATGGTTTTCGTATTTAGACACATTATGTAAAAAAGATGAAAGTAGTATTGATTTAAAGTAAATTAAGATTGATTGGAAATAATGGAGTTATGAGCCCTCACAGTTGTGGCAAGTTTTAAAGAAATTGAAACTGTCATTAAACTAAAAGCTAAAAACCCAAACTGGGGAGCAACGAAAATTAGAAACAGCTGTATTGATCTACACCTAGGTACCGATAAGCTGATTAGAGAAAGGCTGGAAAATCACTTCTACGATGAAGACACGCAGCGTGTATTCTTCAAATCGCATGATAATGCATCCCGACATAAGACGTGTTTGCAGGATGAAGAGGTCGTTGAAAAGATTAAATAGAGCCACGATCAAGACCACCGCAACAGCAGAGCTATATATGAGAGTCTAAGAGGCATGTTTTATCCGATAACGAGAGAAAGCATCGAATTACTTTTCAAACTAGAGGTGAAATGTCAACAACGCGCGCAAGCTGCCAATTTGCCGAAAACCACTGTTTCAAGAAGGCCTATACCTGCAACATATGCTAATAGTAGATGGCACATTGACTTGAAGAAAATGCCTCCACAAAAAGGATTCCACTACATTCTTAACAGTGTGGATTGTCATCCTAGATTCGCCTTTGGTTGCGCAATGCGAGGAAAGGGAGCAAAAGAAATTGCTGACGCCTCCTTAATTTCATTTTTATGTATGGCGCGCCCAGAATTTTACAAAGCGACAATGGAAAGGAGTTCAACAACTCTGACCTCACAACAGTAGTTGAAGAATTTAAAATTCACAAGATAAATGGACGGCCATACCATCCTCAATCTTAAGGTAGGGTCGAACGATTCAATCAAACAGTCCTTGAATACTTTAAACGCACCATACATGCGGAAGAAAAATGGCCAGATCAGCTGCCAAAATTTTACTACGTCCATAACAATGGACTAAACAAGGCCACACAGCCACACACCCTTACGAAAAGTTCTTTGGCCGGCCAAACTTTGCGCCTCCATCTTGCGAACAAGTACCGCTGGTAAATCTAACCGCTGAAAAGAAAGCCTTCCTTCATCAAGCCCATCTCGACGTTGAAGATTGCGATAACGACGGCGAAGAAACCGATGAGGAGAGTACCCACCATCCGAGCTGCACGTCCACAACTGAAGAGGCAACCGTCATAAGTGTTCCCGCTGCTCAAAGGCACCAAGATTATAAAGCAAGGATGCATCTGTATTATGCTGAAATTTATCGCAGAAGATTTAGTAAGCAATATCCTCTCGAAACATTTGGATCATCAAACCAACGAGCTGATCCTGACTACGCAGTAAGTGAGACAGTTGACTATCGTCCTAACCCTGCACTGGTACATTGGCGATATTGTGTGAACGTTAGAGACGAGGTACAGCTGTATCAATCAGAACCGACCCAGCAAGAGGAACTGTTTTCCAACTAACCGACTGTGAGAATGGATCCGTTTGTCATATGCCTAGAGCTCAGCTGAGGAAGAAAATCCTTACCTAAAAGTCATAAATCATTTCCAATTTTTAACACGGTGTTGCTGTTTTGTTGTCATTGTTTTGCTGTGCTGATGTCGTTGTTTTTTATGGTTTTTTAAAGGTTCTTTTGGTTTTTGTCCCTCGCCAATATATGACTTATTACTAAACATATCTCTTCATTCTCATTTTACTTTTTGTCGATGTTAAATAGCCTATTGCATTTGTAATACTATTTTCATATTCGTATTATATTTGTTACAAAAAAAGTTTAAAAAAAATTTTTTGTTTTGCTTTTATGTTCGTGTTTAGAGGTAAAAGTTCCTTGGTGATCTTGGCCTCTCAAGCTCACAAAAGTAATTCATTTTGAATTTCAGAATAAGACTTTAATGAAGCATTTGAGTGCGCACATCAAAATAGAAAATTATCGTGTTCAGTGTTGCAAATGCAAGTCTGCCACGAAGTTGACAACCTGCCACCAAGTTGGCACCCACCATGAGTTTGGGTCCTACAAATATATTGGATAATAATAATAATAATAATAATAATAATAATAATAATAATAATAATAATAATAATATTGATCATTTATATAGCGCCACATCTTAATTACATAAAAAATCTCCAGGCACTTTACAATTCATGAACTAATTCTAATAAATTTAAAATAGGTTATCACATAAAAAATACATTCTAAAATGTATCTAAAATATACTGAAGAGACATGTGCATTCTTAGTTTATTTACATGTTAAAAGACTTTTTAACAAGATGAGTTTTTAAATTCATCTTCCAAATGTCTATAGACTTGGACTCTCTCAATGATTGTGGCAGATCAATATTGTTCCACTTCTTCAACTAGTTAATGTATTGGGTAATAATTTTTGTCCTACTTTTTCAATTACCCCTCTTAATCTTATTCCTCTCTAGGTTTGATGGGAATCATTTTCCCCCAGAAGTACGAAGAAGCCTACGCTGGATTGAGAATTGCTCAAGGCATTGGACCGGCTATTTCCTTTGGCTACTCATCCAGCCTGTGCATGGAAACCAAAATCTACATTACTGTTGTTTTGTGTGTTATCTCTTTGGCTCTCTATCTCCTGATGGAAGGCCTACTGAAACGTAAAGGAAGAAAATCGACAATTAAGTTTAAACAGACCAGTGTCTGAGATGGGAAGAAATCTCAAAAATTGGAAGATGTTGAATTTTGCTTTTGTTAAAGACAATTAGTCAACCCATGACTTATATAATCAACATTCTGTGGTACTGACTGAGAGATTAAAAAAATCTTAGAAACATATCCAATAGAAATGAGAAAATTGCTGTGAGAATCGTGGACTAGGGAAGTGAAAAGCCACACTGTGTGTGCCTAGTATATATTATTGAACCAATTTTTAAAAAATGCAGTTAAAGAAACAATTCCATTTCATACTTGACTACTATAAAATGAATTTCATGTAATCCAAGTGTAACATGACAATTGCTCTATTGATACTGTACCGTTATAGGAGCATCAGTCGTGATGTGAAGAGAAAATAAGAATTGTGACTGATTAAGTTCCTCAACTCACTGCTGAAGGTGCTAGTGACATTAAGTACTTCCCTTTTTTTTTCTTTAAAAACAAAAAAAATTTTCATTTACCATTTCAGTTACTATCTACAAAAGTGATAAATATATCATATGTCTCTCAATCCAGGTTCAAACTGAAGCCATGCAAAATGGTTTATAACTTTAATTATCTAAGATCTGAGAATTCAGTTGTGAATGCTTTTCCCAAAACACATGTGTTTCATTATACGAAGTTGTTGTTACTTGTGCTGACGAATACATGTCACCTACTGAAGAACGCCAACATGTTATGGTTGTAAAAGAATATAAAATTGTCCACATGTTACAGGAGGCATTGAGATGTGTGACGAAATATATTTTAAAGATATCTTAAAGTGTTGGATTCTTTTTTTTCCTGATTTAAGAAAAGTTTATATTGCTTTAATTTGTCAATAACGTCTGTTGTTGTTGGTTTTGTTGTTTTGTTTTTTAAATTGTCAACACTGTTATTGAAACTAATATCTATCTATTTGTGTATGTGTGTCTGACGAAGGCGTTATGATGTTTGTCAAACAGTTTATCATTTAATGTCTGTATCTATCTCAGACACCTTCAGAATGTCTGTTATAAGACTTTTACATTATTTGATCAAATGGCATTAACTGTTAAACAAATCCTGAAACTTGACATGAATGCATCCATATCTCTCTTACATCAAGGTACAATGGTATTAAAATCTTGCAATTTATTGCATCATAGCATTTACCTTTATAAAAACCCAACTCTTCGTGTCTGTCTTTATATTCAGACACTTTCAGAGCGTCTTTTGTAAGAAATTTCCAAAGGGGTATATATGACTTCAAAGAAGTCATTTATATGAAAGCATTGCAATTTATGGCATCATAGCATTTATAGGTTTTGTTTATTGTTGTTGTTTTTTTATCTCTTAATGTCTGTCTTTATCACATTAGATCAAATATGTGGTGTATATGACTTCAATGAAAGCATTTGTGTGAAAGCATTTCAACTGCATTGTGACAGTTGCCAAAGCTGATTTTAACCTAATAGCTTTGTCTGTATTCTACCATTTCTATATTGTGTGTTATTATTATACTTTTTACAATGTTTTGAAATGTGACTTACATACAAACAAATATTGCCTTGCATTTTGACATGTTATCCTTGTAAATCAGTTAATGACATAATATCTCATGAATGTCTGTTTTAAGACATTCTCAAAATATTACTTACAACATTGTGAATTGTCTCTTGTAAGAAATATCCAAAGTAAGGTCACTAAATGAATATCTGTTCAGGATGTTCGAATGCATATTTTCATATCAGGAAACTCACTTTCTACATCAATCACACTTTGTTGAAATCACTCAATGCAGAAACATATTCTTTTAACTTGTTACTATTATGATTAACGAAAACCATGAGATATATATGAAATATAAGGTCTGTGTATGATAGTTGCCAGTTAAAAGATACTTGTTTAAAGTCTTTATTACGTCTTTTTTAAGTCTTCATGTGTTTATGATTACATCGTTATATTGAGATTGACAGACAGATTTATTTTAATTTTTCTTCCTATAAGGATCATCAGAGATTCTCTTATGAATATTGGTATATATATATATATATATAATCACTGGGTGACTGATGTCTGTCAAAAGACATAATTTGTGTGGATGTTTTATTTCTCTCTTGCTGATTTATAATATGAAATAAATGTATTGCAATAAATTGTCTGTTCTAAGACATCATATGGATATATCTCACAAACAAGCAATAGGTATATGATTGTGAAATTCCTCAAAATTGGTGATGAATATTATAAATAAGACTATGAATTCAAAGGAAATCTTTCACTATTTGTATAAAACAATGGTTCAAGGGCCTCTGAAAGAAGGAGACATTGTAATTATGATTATTTGCATATAGATGAGTGTTTGAAATAGAAAATTCTTCAAAGATGTTGGCTTCATCAATTTTAAATGACCATCTTATAAGATGAGATGGCATAGCTTTTATGAGTGTCTGTTCAAAGACCCTCTTAAGAATATCATACATGTTGATATAGAGTGATGAATATAAAATTAGTTTGCAAGCACTAATGACCATTGTAGAGTTAGTGGTATTTGTAAGACTTTTTACAAGTTTTTGTGATACAAGCAACATCATCATTATTATTCACAAAGAAAGGATGTCAAAATATTTTATGAAAAGCTGCTAGTATAATAATGATATGACAACAGATATCTCTTCTTTAGGTAAGTACTATATCTAGCGTTACTATGACTTTAATTCTTTAAAAATCCTCAGTCTATCACATTTTTAGGCATAGAGCCATTAATTTTGTGTGTGTATATAAATTTTATGAAGACTGAGTTAGATGGAAAGGATCTTCCGATGATGGGATGATGGTACCTGACTATAATATTGATGCTTATATTTCATTCATAACTATTACATAATCATTTTGGACAGTGATATGCATTTTTTCTGCTCTACAACTATTTTGCTCTGAGTAGAATAAAATCGACATGGGTTTTATGGACATTGCTATTGAAATGGACAAAATAATGAAAGACTCAGATGTAATATATTTATCAACTTTTGCTGAGCTGATTTCATGTCATTCCATCTAGATCTCAGTGTTCTTGTTTCAGAATGTCTATTTTTATGGTTTCCATGCGCCATGGATGACATTCTGAAATATCAAGCTTCATGACAAATACGTATATGTTTTAATCAAATTTTAATGACCATGAATATGCTTCCAATCAAAATATATTCTTATACAATAAATCGTCATATTTACACCAATATCTCCTCTTTTTGGGGAGGTAAATATCTTCTTCTTTTTCAGGGCTGAAGTCTCAATTCTGCTTTTTTTGTGTGTGTCCTTTTTGTTTGTTTGTCACTTTTAAATTCCATCTAAATCTTTACATACTGGGCTCAATGAGTTACCATCTGTCATCCACCAATCTTGGTGATGATCATCAAGTAATTATGTTGATACATATTTTCATAAGCAAATTAAACATCTCTTTGTATGTTTTCTTCCTTTATCTCCATAGTATCATTGAGGGCCTTGAATTTAGTCTTCACAGAAGTATGTTTGAAAAGAATACAGTTATGTCATAACATAATAAAAATTCATTCAGTCTCTTGTCATCATATTATTGCTTATTATTTGAGAAATTGTATCAGCTGTCCTTTAAATCCTTTCATTTAATATTTCTTTACCCTGTTAAGCATTATGAGCTTGATGCTGTCTCTTAATGCTATTAAGCTTGCATCTTTGTAAATGGATTGTGCATGGTCTGAGAGGGCTCAATATGGGTTTCATTGAGAACTTTACCTTCTTCCCATGCCTTTAATGATCTTAATCAATTAATCTTGGCTGCGCTGAGGAATATTAAATATATTTTGTATTGCAATGTTGCAATCACCAAATTTGATTCACAAACAAGTAACATGACCTTTTTTTCAGTCATGATGATAATGAAATACATACCATGGTAAATGTCATATGTATTATATATTAAATATATATTCATGTTGTATATATAATTGTACTAAAGTGTATCACTTTGCTTGTAAAAGACCACTTTCTCAGTGGAATAATGATGTTAACAAAGTTTTATTGCCTAGGTGCTAGGTAGTGTGCGCATTTTTTTGTTTTTCGTTGTTGTATGGATAAGTCTGTTTATTTTTAGCTGTAAGTTTACAAATTTTATTATAACACAATGAAATCTCTTCTAGGGATGTACAATAAGATAGTATATATGTATAATATTTAAGTTTTGTTTTTTTTATCAAAATGTGCTCTGAGTCAGGGGGTTGTTTTTTTTCATCCAATGCTTGTTGATTGAATTTAAAAAATAAAGTGTACAAAATATTTGAAAAAAATGTTCATTTTATTTTGTCATGTCATGACAATATTGCACACTGTTTTTGTGTGATGATTACTGATACAGAGACTCTCTTGGGAAAACGATCCATTTGCTAAAGGTAACTGTATTTTTCAAATGTCATGGAGATGGCTTACAGATATTGAAATATAAAAAAAACATCATTACAACTGAAAAAAATCAACGCTTCCAGAACTAGTGACCTCTATAATCTATGATCATTATCATATTGTTATAAAAGTAGTGCTTATAATTCTCATGACATTGAGTTTACTTGGCCAAGTCTCATCCTTCACCGTCGTGGAACTCAGTCATATTTGCAGTTTTGAGAATTTTACAAGAGAGATATAAAACTGATTTATTTCCCAACCCATTAGCGTGGACGAATAAAGTTTACGCTTGGTACAGCATAGCACAATAAACATGTTTTTTGCAGATGTCTTTTGAAAATTGTGGGATGGTTTTCCTCTGCAACACATACGACTCTGTTCTGTTGTATTTTCATCAAGGAACGGGGGTGTATCATCTCACATGACTCCGTTCCAAGACAAAATTATACCCAAACAATTACATGTAGGGTTGTATGACGACATTTATGACTTTGCTTCCTGTTACGTTTCCTTAATAAATGATTGCTTCAAGAACATCACTACCCATCTGACAAGTTTGGTTACAATAAATTGTTACTGTTTGCAACGATTTGACTTGCCAAACTATGAACACACATACTTAAACCCACTGATTTAATCCTATAATATCTATACTTCTATTAACTGACCTGATTGTTTGTTTGTCCTACTGTCTGCCTGTCTGTCTGTCTGTCCATCTGTTTCTCTGTCTGTGTGTGTGTCTGTGTGTGTGTCTGTGTGTGTGTGTGTGTGTCTGTCTGTCTGTCTGTCTGTCTCTCTCTCTCT
>JAOYNN010147480.1:0-11232 GCA_025770095.1 Goniobranchus kuniei | reverse complement strand
CTAACAGAAAGGACGCCTTGGCGATATTATTCGTGTTCTGACAGATCGTCATAATTGTAACAGAAAGGAGGGATTTAGGATATAATTCGTGTTCTGGAAAATCGCCATAATTCTAACAGAAAGGAGGCATTTTGTGTATTATGCGTGTTCTGAAAGCCTGTCATAATTCTAAAAGAAAGGACTCATTTGGGGTATTATTCGTGTTTTCTGAAAGCCCGTCATAATTCAAAGAGAAAGGGTGCATTTAGGGTATTAATCGTGTTCTGAAAGCCCTGCATAATTCTAACGGATAGGAGGCATTTGGGATATTATTTGTGATCTGAAATCCCATCATAATACTAACAGAATGGAGACATTGACGATATTATTCGTGTTCTCAAACCTCGTCATAATTGTAACAGAAAGGAATCATTTGGGCTAGTATTCGTGTTCTGAAAGACCGTCATAATTCTAACAGATTAGAAGCATTTGGTGTATTATTCGTGTTCCGAAAGACAGTCATAATTCTAACAGAAAGGAAGCATTTGGGGTATTATACGTGTTCTAAAAAACCATCAAAATTCTAACAGAAAAGAGGCATTTGGGGTATTTTGCGTGTTCTGAAAGGCCGTCATAATTGTAACAGAAAGAAGGCATTTGGGATATTATTCGTGTTCCGAAATACCGTCCTAATTCTAACAGAAAGGAGGCATTCGGGCTATCATTCGTGTTCTGAAAGCGCGTCATAAATCTACCACAAAGCACTCATTTGGGGTATGATGCGTGTTCTGAAAGCCCATCATAATTGTAAGAGAACGCAGATATTTGGGGTTTTATTCGTGCTCTAAAAGACCCTCATAATTTTAACAGAAAGAGGGATTTGTGGTATTATTCGTATTCTGAAAGCCCGTCATAATTCGAAGAGAAAGGAGGCATTTTGAGTATTATTCGTGTTCTGAAAGCCCGTCATAGTCATAAAAGAAAGGACTCATTTAGGCTATTATTCGTATTCTGAAAGGTCGGCGTAACTGTAACAGACACAAGGCATTTGGGATATTATTCGTTTTCCGAAATATTGTCATAATTCTAACGGAAAGGAGGCATTTGAGGTATTATTCGAGTTCTGAAAGCGCATCATAATTCTAAAACAGAGGACTCATTTGGGGTATGATGCATGTTCTGAAAGACCGTCATAATTGTAAGAGAAAGGAGGTATGTGGGGTATTATTCGTGTTATAAAGGACCCTCATAATTCTAACAGAAAGGAGGCACTTGCTATATTATTCGAGTTCTGAAAGCCCGTCATATTTCGCACAGAAAGGAGGCATTTGGGGAATTATTCGTGGTCTGAAATCCCGTCATAATTCTTAAAGAAAGGAAGCATTTGGTGTATCAGTCGTGTTGTGAAAGACCGTCATAATTCTAACAGAAAGGAGGCATTTGGGATATTATTCGAGTTCTGACAAACCGTCATAATTCTAATAGAAATGAGGCATTTGGGGTATGATTTGTGTTCTGAAAGTGCGTCATAATTCTAACACAGAGGACTCATTTGGGGTATGATGCGTGTTCTGAAAGACCGTTATAGTTCTAAGAGAAAGGAGGCATTTGGGGTATTATTTGCATTATAAAGGACCCTCATAATTCTAACAGAAAGGAGGCATTTGTTGTATTATTTGTGCTTTGAAAGGCTCTAATAGGTCTAACAGAAGGGTGGCATTTGGGATATAATTCGTGTTCTGAAAGCCCGTCATATTTCTTACAGAAAGGAGGCATTTGGGCTATTATTCGTGTTCTGAAATCCCATCATAATTCTTACAGAAAGGAGGCATTTGGGGTATTAGTCGTGTTCTGAAAGACCGTCATAATTCTAACAGAAATGACTCATTTGGTGTATTAATTGTGTTCTGAAATACCGTCATAATGCTACCAGAAAGGAGGCATTTACGGTGTTATTCGTGTTCTCAAAACTCGTTATAAATCCAACAGACAAGAATCATTTCGGATATTATTCGTGTTCTGAAAGACCGTCATAATTCTAACAGAAAGGTGGCATTAACGGTATTACTCATTTGGGGTATTATTCGTATTCTGAAAGGCCGGCATAACTGTAACAGATAGGAGGTACTTGGGATATTATTCGTTACCGAAATACCGTCATAATAATTATTAGTGTTCTGAAAGCGCGTCATAATTTTAACACAGAGGACTCATTTGGGGTATGATGCGTGTTCTGAAAGACCGTCATAATTGTAAGAGAAAGGAGGTATTTGGGGTAATATTCGTGTTATAAAGGACCCTCATAATTCTAACAGAATGGAGGCATTTGGTGTATTATTTGTGGTCTGAAAGGCTCTGATAGTTCTTACAGAAGGGTGGCATTTGGGATATAATTCGTGTTCTGAAAGCCCGTCATATTTTTACAGAAAGGAGGCATTTGGGGTATTATTCGTGTTGTGAAATCCCGTCATAATTCTTAGGGAAAGGAGGCATTTGGGATATTATTCGAGTTCTTAAAGACCGTTATAATTCTAACAGAAAGGACTCATTTGGTGTATTAATCGTGTTCTGAAATACCGTCATAAAGCTAACAGAAAGGAGGCATTTACTGTATTATTGGTGTTCTGAAAACTCGTCATAAGTCTCACAGAAGGGTGGCATTTGGGATATAATTCGTGTTCTGAAAGACCGTCATAATTCTAACAGAAAAGTGGCATTGGCAATATTATTCGTATTCTGAAAGCCCGTCATAATTTGGAGAGAAAGGAGGCATTTAGGGTATTATTCGTGTTTTCAAAGCCCATCATAATTCTAACTGAAAGACTTAGATGGAGTATTATTCGTGTTCCGAAAGACCGTCACAATTCGAAGTTAAAGGAGTTATTTAAGGAATTATTCGTGATGTGAAAGCCCAACAGAATTCGAACAGAAAGTGGGCATTTCAGATATTATTCGTGTTCTGATAGACCGTCATAATTCTTACAGAAAGGAGGAATTTGGTGTATTATTCGTGTCCTTAAAGCCCGTCATAATACTAACAGAAAGGAGGCATTGACTATATTATTCGTGTTCTCAAACCTCGTCATAATTGTAATAGAAAGGAATCATTTGGGGTATTATTCGTGTTCTGAAAGACCGTCATAATTCTAACCGAAGGGAAGCATTTGGGGTATTATTCGTGTTCCAAACGACCGTCATAATTCTAACAGAAAGGAGGCATTTGGGATATTATTCGTGTTATGAAAGCCCGTCATAATTCTAAAAGAAAGGACCCATTTGGGGTATTATTCGTATTCTGAAAGGCCGGCATAATTGTAACAGAAAGGAGGCATTTGGAATATTATTCGTTTTCCGAAATACCGTCATAATTCTAACAGAAAGGATGCATTTGGGGTATTATTCGTGTTCTGAAAGCGCGTCATAATTCTAACACAGAGGACTCATTTGGGGTATGATGCGTGTTCTGAAATACCGTCATAATTGTAAGAGAAAGGAGGTATTTGGGGTATTATTCGTGTTCTGAAAGCGCGTCATAATTCTAACAGAAAGGACTCATTTGGTGTATTAATCGTGTTCTGAAATACTGTCATAATGCTAACAGAAAGGAGGCATTTACGGTAACACTGGTGTTCTCAAAACTCGTCATAAGTCTAATAGACAGGAATGATTTCGGGTATTATTCGTGGTATGAAAGACCGTCATAATTCTAAAACAAAGGTGGCATTTGGGGTATTTTGCGTGTTCTGAAACCGTCATAATTGTAACAGAAAAGAGGCATTTGGGATATTATTCGTGTTCCGAAACACCGCCATAATTCTAACAAAAAGGAGGCATTTGGTATGTTATTCGTGTTCTGACAGCCCGTCATAATTCTAAGAGAAAGTACTCATTTGGGGTATGATGTGTGTTCTGAAATCACATCATTCTAAGAGAAAGGATGTATTCGTGTTATTATTCGTGTTCTGAAAGCCCGTCACAATTCTAACAGAAAGGAGCCATTTGGGGTATTATTCTTGATCTGAAAGACCGTCATAATTCTAACAGAAAGGAGGCATTTCGGGTATTATTCGTGTTCTTAAAGTACTTTATACTTCTAACAGAAAGGAGGCATTTGAGATATTATTCGTGTTACGAAAGACCGTCATAATACTCACAAAAAGGAGGCATTTGGAGTATTATGCTTGTTCTTAAAGACCGTCATAATTCGAAGGGGAAGGAGGCATTTTGGGTATTATTCGTGTTCGGAAAGACCGTCATAAATCTACCAGAACGTAGTCATTTGGTGTATGATGCGTCTTCTGAAAGACCGTAATATTTCTAACAGAAAGGAGGGATTTGGGGTATTATGCAACTTCTGTGAGATGGTCATAATTCTAAAAGAAAGGAGGCATTTTTGAGTATTATGCGTGTTCTGAAAGACCGTCATAATTGTAACAGAAATGAGGCATTTTGAAAAATCATTCCGTTCTGAAATACCGTCATATTTCGAAGAGAAAGGAGGTATTCGGAAAATTATTCTGTTTTGAAATACCATCATATTTCTAACAGAAAGGAGGCATTTGGGATATTATTCGTGTTCTTAAAGACCGTGATAATTCTCACAGAAAGCAGGCATTTGGTGTATTATCCGTGTCCTGAAATCCCGTCATAATGCTAAGAGAAAGGAGGCATTTAGGGTATTATTGGTGTTCTGGAAGACCGTCATAATTTTAATAGAAAGGACTCATTTGGGGTATTATTCGTGTTCTGAAAGCCCCTCATAACTCTAACAGAAAGTAGGCATTTGGTATATTAAGAAAGGAAGCATTTAGGGTATTAGTCGTGTTCCGAAAAAACCGTCATAACTGTAAAAGAAAGGACGCATTTGGTGTATTATGCATGTTCTGGAAGAATGACATAATTCTAACAGAAAGGAGGCATTTAGGATATTATTCGTGTTCTAAAAGACCGTGATAATTCTAATAGAAAGGAGGCATTTTTATATTATTCCTGTTTTGAAAGACCGTCATAATTCCAACAGGAAGGAGGCATTTGTGGTATTATTCGTGTTCTGAAAGCCCGTCATAATTCTAACAGAAAGGACTCATTTGGGATATTATTCGTGTTCCGAAAGACCGTGATAATTCGAAGGGACAAATAATAACCCAATTACCTATTTTCTGTTAACATTATGACGGTGTTTTAGAACACGAATAAGATCCCAAATACTTTATTTTCTTGTAGAATTATAATGGTTTTTTAGAACAAGAATAACATCCCAAATGCCTCTTTTCTGTTAGAATTATGAGGGTCTTTTAAAACACGAGTAATCTTCCAAATGCCTCTTTTCTGTTAGAATTATGATGGTCTTTTAGAACACGAGTAATCTTCCAAATGCCTCTTTTCTGTTTGAATTATGCCGGTCTTTTAGAACACGAATAATAGCCAAATGGCTGCATTCTGTTAGCATTATGACAGTCTTTTAGAGCACGAATAATGCCCCGAATGCCTACTTTCTTTTAGGATTATGACGATTTTTTAGTACACGAATAATATCCCAAATGCATCTTTTCTGTTAGAATTATGACGATCTTGTAGACCACGAATAATACTTCATATGCCTCCTTTCTGTTAGGATTATGACGGTGTTTTAGAACACGAATAATACCCCAAATGCCTAATTTCTATTAGAATTATGATGGTCTTTTAGAACACGAATAATATCCCAAATGCATCTTTTCTGTTAGAGTTATGACGGCCTTTTAGTACACAAATAATACCAAAAATGCCTCTTTTCTGTTAGGATTTTGACCGTGTTTTAGAACATATGTAATATCCCAAATGCCTATTTTCTTTTAGAATTATGACGGTCTTGTAGAGCAGGAATAAGACCCATAATACCTCCTTTCTGTTAGAATTATGACGGTCTTTTAGAACATGAATAATATCCAAATGCCTCTTTTCTGAAAGAATTATGAAGATCTTTTAGAACACAACAATATATCCCAAATACCTCTTTTTTGTTAGAATTATGACGGTCTTGTACAGCACAAAAAATACTCCAAATACCTCTATTCTGTTAGAATTATGATGGCCTTTGTAGAAAACGAATAATACCCCAAATGCCTCTCTTCTGTTAGAATTATGACTGTATTATAGAACACGAATAATACCCCAAATGCCTCTCTTCTGTTAGAATTATGTCGGTCTTTTAGAACATGAATAAAACCATTAATGTCTCTATTTTCTCAGAATTATGACATTTCTTACAACACGAATAATACCCCAAATGCGACCTTTCTGTTACAATTTGGACGGTATTGTAGAATACGAATAATACCCCCCATGATTCCTTTCTGTACGAATTATGATGGTCTTGTAGAACACGAATAATATTCCAAATGCCTCTTTTCTGTTAGAATTATGACAGTCTTTTAGAACACAAATAGTAACCCAAATGCCTCCACTCTGTTAAAAATGTGACGGTCTTTTAGAGCACTAATAATATTCCAGATACATCGTTTCTGTCAGAGTTATGACGGTCTTTTACAACACGAATAATACCCACAATACCTCCTTTCTCTTAGAATTATGACGGTGTCCAAGAACGGTCTTTTACAACAGGGATATTACATCAATGTCTGCAACAGTTATGACGATCTTTTACAGCACGTGGCTCCTTTCTCTTAGAATTATGACGGTCTCCAAGAACACGAATAATACGCCAATTGCCCGCTTTCTGTTAGAATTATTACGGTTTTTTTAGTCCACAAATAATACCCCAAATACCTGTTTTCTGTTAAAATTATGACGGCTTTTAGCACACGAATAATACCCTAAATGGCTCTTTTCTGTTAGAATTATGACGGTATTGTAGAATATGAATAATACCCAAAACGTCACCTTTCTGTAATAATTATGACTGTCTTTTCGAGCACGAATAATATCCCACTTGCCTCTTTTCTGTTAGAATTAGGACGGTCCTTTAGAACACGAATAATATCCCAAATGCCTCTTTTCTGTTAGAATTATGACGGTATTGTAGAATACGAATAATACCCCAAACGCCTCCTTTCTGTTAGAATTATGACGGTCTTTTCGAACACGAATAATATCCCACTTGCCTCTTTTCTGTTAGAATTAGTACGGTCCTTTAGAACACGAATAATATCCCAAATGCCTCTTTTCTGTTAGAAATATAACGGTCTTTTACAAACATGAATAATACCGAAAATGTCTTCTTTCTGTTAGCATTATGACGGTCTTTTAGAACACGAATAATACGCATAATGTCTCCTTTCTGTTAGAATTATGACTCTTTTCTGCTACAGTAATGACCATCTTTTAGAATATGAATAATACCCAAAATGCCTCTTTTCTGATAGAATGTTCACGGTCTTAGAGAACACTAATAATACCCCAAATGCCTCCTCTCTGTCAGAATTATGACGTTCTTTTAGAGCACGACAAATATCCCAAATACTACCCTAAACACCTCTTTTCTGTTAGAATTATGACAATCTTTATGAACACGAGTAGTATCCCAAATGCTTCCTGACTGTCAATTTCATTGCATTTTTTTACAGCACGAATAATATCCAAAATGTCTCTTTCCTGTTACAAACTATGACGATCTTTTACAACCCGAATAATATCCGAAATGCATATATTCTGTTAGAATTATGACGATCTTGTACAGCACAAATAATGCCCCAAATACCTTTATTCTGTTAGAAATATGACGGTCTTTTAGAACACAAGTAATACCCCAAATACATCTTTTCTGTTAGAATTATGACAGCCTTTTAGTACACGAATACTACCCTAAACACCTCTTTTCTGTTAGAATTATGACATTCTTTAAGAACACGAGTAGTATCCCAAATGCTTCCTGACTGTCAATTTCACTGCATTTTTTACAGCACGAATAATATCCCAAATGGCTCCTTTCTGTTACAATTATGACGGTCTCCAAGAACAAGAATAACACCCCAAGTGCCTCCTTTTTTGTTAGAATTATTACGGTTTTTTAAAACATAAATAATACCCCAAATGCCTCTTTTCTGTTAGAAATATGACTGTCTTTTAGAAACACGAATAATACCACAAATACTTCTTTTCTCTTAGAATTATGACGGGCTTTTAGAACACGAATAATAGCCATAATGCCTCCTATCTGTTAAAATTATGACGGTCTTTTACAGCAAGAATAATAACCCAAATACCGGTTTTCTGTTAGAATTGTGATAGTCTTTTAGCATACGAATACTACCCCAAATACCTCTTTTCTGTTAGAATTATGACGGTATTGTAGACCATGCATAATACCCCAAATGCCTCGCTTCTGTTAGAATTATGTCAGTCTTTTAGAACATGAACAAAGCCCCAAATGTCTCTTTTCTATCAGAATTATGACCGTTTCTTACAACACGAATAATACCTCAAATGCGACCATTCTGTTAGAATTATAACTGTATTGTAGAATACGAATAATACCCCAAATGTCTCCTTTCTGCTAGAATTATGATGCACTTGTAGAACACGAATGATATCCCAAATGCATCTTTTCTGTTAGAATTGTGACGGTCCTGTAGAAAGCGAATAATATCCCAAATGCCTCTTTTCTGTTAGAAATATGACGGTCTTTTGCAACAAGCATAATACCTCAAATGTCTCCATTCTGTTAGAAATATGACGGTCTTTTACAAAGACGAATAATACCCCAAATGCCTCCTTTTTGGTAGAATTAGGACAGCCCTTTAGAACACGAATAAGATCCAAAATCCCTCTTTTCTGTTAGAATTATGACGGTCTTTTAGAACACGAAGAATAGCCATAATGCCTCCTTTCTGTTAGAATTATGACGGTCTTTTAGAACAGGAATAATACATTAACGTCTCTTTTCTGCTACAATTGTGACGGTCTTTTAGAACGTGAATAATACCCACAATGCCTCTTGTCTGATAGAATTTTCACGGTCTTTGAGAACACGAATAATACCCCAAATGCCTCTTTCTATTACAATTATGACGGCCTTTTACAGCACGAATAATATCCCAAATGCCGGTTTTCTGTTAGAATTATGACGGCCTTTTAGTACACGAATACTACCCTCAATGCCTCTTTTCTGTTAGAATTAGGACGGTCTTTTAGAACACAAATAACACATATGTTGTCTTAGAATTATGACGGCTTTTAGTACACGAATACTACCCTAAATGCCTCTTTTCTGTTAGAATTAGGACGGTCTTTTACTACACGAATAATATCCAAAATGGCACTTTTCTTTTAGGATTATGACCGTCTTTCAGAACACGAGTAATATCCCAAAAGCTCCCTGAAAATCATGTTCATAAAAATCTTTTACAGGACATATAATATCCCAAGTGCCTCCTTTCTGTTACAAATATGACGGTCTTTTAGAACACGAATAATATCGCAAATACCTCTTTTCTGTTAGGATTAACACAGTCTTGTAGAACGAGAATAATATCCAAAATGCCTCCTGACTGTCTTGTTCATAACAGTCTTTTAGAGCATGAATAAAACACCAAATAGCTCTATTCATTTAGAGTTATGACAGTCTTTTAGAACACAAATAATACCCCAAATACCTCTTTTCTGGTAGAATTATGATGGCCTTTTAGTACACGAATAATAACCTAAATGCCTCTTTTCTGTTAGAATTATAACGGTATTGTAGAATACGAGTAATACCCCAAACGCCTCCTTTCTGTTAGAATTATGACGATCTTTTCGAACACGAATAATATCCCAAATGCCTCTTTTATGTTAGAATTAGGACGGTCCTTTAGAACACGAATAATATCCCAAATGCCTCTTTTCTGTTAGAATTATGACGGTATTGTAGAACACGAATAATACCCCAAATGCCTCTCTTTTCTTTTAGAAATATGACGGTCTTTTTCAAACACGAATAATACCCCAAATGCCTCGTTTCTGTTAGAATTATGACAGTCTTTTGGAACACGAATAATACCACAGATACCTCTTTTCTCTTAGAATTATGACAAGCTTTTAGAACACGAATTATACCCATAATGCCTCCTTTCTGTTAGATATGTGACGGTCTTTTAGAACAGGAATAATACATCAACGCCTGATTTCTGCTACAATTGTGACGGTCTTTTTGAACATGAATAAAACCCCAAATATCTCTTGTCTATCAGAATTATGACGGTTTCTTACAACACGAATAATACCCGAAATGCGTCCTTTCTGTTAGAATTATGACGGTCTCCAAGAACACGAATAATAACCCAAATGCCTCCTTTCTGTTAGAATTATGATGGTCTTGTAGAACACGAATAATATCCCAAATGCATGTTTTCTGTTAGCATTGTGACGGTCTGTTAGACACGCGAATAATATATACCCCAAATGTCTCCATTCTGTTCGAAATATGACGGTCTTTTACAAACACGAATAATACCCCAAATACCTCGTTTTTGTTAGAATTAGGACAGCCCTTTAGAACACGAAAAAAATCCCAAATGCATCTTTTCTGTTAGAATTATGACGGTCTTGTAGAACACGGATAATACCCCAAATGCCTCCTTTCTGTTAAAATTATCACGGTCTTTTACAGCACGAATAATATCCCAAATGCCGGTTTTCTGTTAGAATTATGATACTCTTTTAGAATACGAATGATACTCCAAATACCTCTTTTCTGTAGACTTATGACGGCCTTTTAGTACACGAGTACTACCCTAAATGTCTCTTTTCTGTTAGAATTAGGAAGGTCTTTTAGAACACGAATGATACCCAAGATGCCTCTTTTCTCTAAGAATTATGACGGTCTATTAGAACACGAATAATATCCCAAATGTCTCCGTTCTGTTAGATTTATGACGGTCTTTTAGAACTGAAATAAGACCTCAAATGCCTCTTTTCTGTAAGCATTATGAGGGTCTTTTAGAACACGAATAATATCCCTCGTGCCTCTTTTCTATTACAATTATGTTGGTCTTTTAGAGCACGAAAAATGCAACAAATACCTCTTTTCTGTTGGAATTATGACGATCTTTTAGAAGACGAAAAATATCCCTCATACCTCTTTTCTTTTAGAAGTCTGACGGTCTTTTACAGCACAAATAATACCCCAAATACCTCTATTCTGTTATAATTATGACGGTCGTTTCGAACACGAATAATATCCCAAATACCTCATTTCTGTTAGAATTAGGACGGTCCTTTAGAACACGAATAATATCCCAAATGCCTCTTTTCTGTTAGAATTATGACGGTATT
>JAOYNN010147369.1:0-11234 GCA_025770095.1 Goniobranchus kuniei | reverse complement strand
ATTGTAAATGCCTCTATACAGCAACAAAACCAATGTGCCTTAAAAGGACAATAAAGATATTATCTTATCTTATCTTATCTTATCTCAAAGGCCTGAGCCCCCCGTTCCCTCCAATTTATATTGTCTCCGATTAGTGGTCAATAGTAAAGGGGTTGATGTTAAAGAAGTTATAACACCTGCCCTTAACATGGCAGAACAAATTGGAATTTTAGCATAATATTGGAAACGCACATCTAATGGCTTTGATTATAATGATGATGTTGCAGAAAATACACAACAACAACAATAAATGCTGCTGCTGCTGCTGCTACTACTACTACTACTTCTATGATAATATTAATAATAATATTAATAATAATAATAATAATAATAATAGAGTCAATCAATAATTTTCTTAAAAAAATTAAAGAATATCTTGGCATATCATTCATCGAAAGAAGGCTTGGGATGTTGGCGTTAATATGACACTTATTTTTTCAAAATAGTCTCCATTCATTTTGGCACAGTGGCACCAATGCTTGGGCAGTTATGGCATCCCCTAGGCGAGAAAGTCAAGAATTTGTTGTCGAAACCAAGCAAGGACTGCAAAGTGGACTTGAACATTATAGGCAAAAATGCTCTTTAAGCCTTGCAAATATGAAAAAAATCCCATGGACAAAAGTCTGGGCTGTAGGGTGGATGAGGTAGCAATCCATTAAAATGATGACATTTCAATGCATTGGAAATTTTTGCACCCGAGCGAAGATGAACGGTGTCATGTTGAAGAATGCTTTTGTGTTGGGTCTAACTCTTCTTAACTGTGCTCTAAGATAATTAAACTTATTGCTGTGGCAAGGCCCTGGCTCATATGAAAGCCTTGTGTTGCAGCAATTTGACTTATTTGCAATGAGCCATAACATTTTTATTCATACTTATTCATCATCAGACATACTGTTCGATCTAGATGTAGATCTATATTACTGTCTTACCGCGGAGGCTGAATTATTTGTGGCTATATCAGCTTCCCCATCCCTTTCTTCTTCTTCAAATAATCCAACTGACTCAGTAAAACTGAGTATAACTGGCACATCAATATCCCCAGAAGACCGTCTATGTAGATCTTCATCTAGATATTTGGTTAGGCTTAGATCTTGAATGGTCTTCAATTTATAAGTCAAGATCTAGATTTCCAAGAAGAGGAACGAGGAGTGATCATCATTTTCTAAACCTTTCTCACGTCTTCATCAGAAAATAGATGAATGAGGGCTTCTTTATTATCAGATCCATCAGCTGATTGTGAGCTGATTCTTCTGCCTCCTCCCAAGACAGTCCTGTCTCTTTCAAATCCCTTTCAACGGTCTCTCTCCATGTCAATTTTGGCCTCCCTTTCTTACTTTTTCCAGATGATATCCATGTTTTCATCACACATTTAGGAATCATTCTCTGCTCATTCTTTCTATGTGTCAGAACCATTTCAATCTGAGCTTTTCTATCATAACCATCATGTCTGTCGCAGCTGTTATTCACATGACTTCATCACTTCTCATTTTTTCTTTCCATGTTACCACTAGTACCTTTCGTAAGCAGTTTCTATGAAACCCATTTTGCTTTTTGCTATCATCTATATAAATTGGCCAAGTTTCACCACCATAATATCATAGTATTGGGACGATTGTGGTATTATATATTATCTAATTTTGTTTTGGTGTTTATCCGTTTGGACTTTTTTTTTTTTTTTTTTGTTCGTCTGAGCACACTAGGGTGGATTTGTGCGCTATATAAGATCCTATTATTATTGATTAGGAGTGCAGTTTTACCAAATGTCTAGTTGCTTTTCCCATGCAAGTTTTAATTTCTTTCATTTGCACTTCCATTGTTGTTTATTTTATCGTCCAGGTCGCTATTTTACTTGTACTCTTTGTGCCAGATGCATGTAGTTTGTTTTTGGGAACCAGATTGTTCTTGCTGGTCTTTTGTTTTGACAGTTTCTTTAGCAAAGTTATTTTTACCTGATGAGAATGCTCGTGGTGCGGAGAATGCATCTCTATTGTATTGTCTATTCTTTCCACCTTTTTGCTCATTTTGTTTTTGACGATCGAAATAGACTGAGTGATGTCAGTGTATAAAAACCGCCTGTGGTAGTGTTTTTAAGCTGACCATACTAAAGAAGCAAAGACGTCTTGAGAAAATACAAGCTGAAAGTTAAAAAACTGAACTGACTTCAGTTACAAGAGAGGACGCAACATGGAAAGAAGCAAAGTAAGTGGGCTCTCTGTTGGGAGACTCAAAAGATGTTTCAAGAAGAAAGCGCCTTGCAACAGTAGCACTTTATTTATTGAAAAACTTATGGATAAGAAAAGACAAAATCAAAAGAACCACAAAATTTAAGCTCTGTTAGACCCTTGTGAAATCAGTTCTAATACACAACAGCAGGACCTGGGAACTAATGAAAAAGGAAGAAGAAAAGCTAGTTGCCTTTCACAGAGCACAAGTCAGAAAGATCCTTGATATACGATACCCTGTTAGAATTACCAACTCATAACTATACCAAAAAAGCTACAAAACTCCTTTATCCTCTCAAGTAAGCCTACTTCAACATAGATGGCAACTTTTTGGACACTTATTGAGAAGAAACGAAAACATCCCTGCAAAAAAGGCAATGAAATTCTACTTCACAAAACCAGACGTAAAGTATCAAGGAAGGCCACTTATCACACTTCCCATTGTACTCAACAACCATCTTACCAAATTAAAGAACAACACGACACCTCTCAAACTAAAGTCAGCAAGAGATTTTGAACACCTTACAACACTTGCAAGAAATAGGCACCAGTAGAGACCCCTAATGAAGAGCATATCCGAAGCAGCCAAAGCATCTCAGTCGGTTGACTAAGAGGCAGCAGGCCACAGGTACAGGTACAGGTGCAAGTACATATTGACAACAAATCAGAATAATCATGGAGCATATTAAAAGAATGATTCAAAGATACAATCTGTTAAAACTTTAATATCCTTGTCAAAATGTTTATAAAACGATGCCTTTTTTATCAGTAAAATATCATGAGATAAAGTCAACACATTGATATGAATTACATTGAAGTTAAATTACATAAGATTAATTACACTTTATCAAAGTACGTTACGTTTTGATATGTTATGTTACAGTACACTGTGTAATGTTACATAAGGTGGTATCATAATATTATAAAATAGTTTATGTTAAATCATATTTATATTTTAATTTGTTTATTCTGTTCCTAGGATGCATGGGTAGCATTTCACAATAACAAAGAAAAGGTCAGCAAGTATCTTAAGTCCCTTTATGTGGGAGACTTGGCAGATCCAGACATTGTAAGTTTGTATGATAGTACATTATATATTATTATATTATTAATATTGTACACATTTTTTATAATTAAATTCTTTTTTTCGCGTGTGATTAATTATATAAGAAATGGGTTCATGAAAATGTTTACTAAACATCCAATAATTTACATAATGTGCGTCTATTTTAAATCTTTCTTTCTTTAATTGCCTTTCATTCCTTCACCCTCTTTATCAAGGCAGTTTAATGATTGTCTGCAGTTCTGGGTCATAATGTTCAATTCAGAGGGCTAATACACTCTGACATCTCATGTATGTATTGCAGTTGTAAAGTATCTTACATAACAAAAAAAAAATTTCATGAACTGATTTTGTGGAAGAAAGTTCTCCCTATTACAAATCTATTGACAGCCAACTTCCACATGAAGATAAACATTCTCTCGGAGCAGGTTTGTGTTGATAGTTCAGATAGTTTAATTATTAATCGTGTACAAGACAAACGATTTCAGTAACACTTGCTTCTTTTTCTTTGACAGTTATACTTAGTTTTTACTGAGTTAGTCAGATTATTTGAAAAAGAAGAAGAATTGAGGATTTATAGTACAGCAGTCTCCGCCGATTAACCCGGTCCTGGAGTAATAAAGTAAGCAAGGCACAGATGGCTTTATGGTTAAGGCGTCGTCTTGGGACCGCGAGGTCCTGGGTTCGATTCCCACCAGCGACTACTTGTGGTTTTTCCTTAAGCAAGAAAATTTACCCTAATTGCTTCACTAAAAACTCACGTGTTAAATGAGTACCTAGCAATAGGCTGGTATTGTTGCGCAGAATGTGTTGCACTTTACTGTATACCCCTAGGGGGTATGCCTGATAGGGAACACTTGTAAAGCGCTTCAATCACTTAGTGGAATTAGCGCTATATAAAAGCTCACATTAGCTGGAAAGGGTTATAGAGTGTATATCTGTACATGCAAGGAAGGTGACAAGAACATACACTTAAAAGGAGATGTCAGTTTTGCAGAAGAAACTGACATGGCCGGTTTAAAATTTGGTTGATTTTGTTTTGGTTTTGATTTATTGAGACAGAATCTCATCCAGAATTTCTAATTTCTTCTCTTGTCGAAGTCTTTTCTTGTCAGGGCATTTTTCTGGATTTTCAATTTGTAGTCCCAAAAAGAAATTTCGATGTGTAGTCCCAAGAAGAAATTGCGATGTGTAGTCCCAAGAAGATTAAAAAAGAAAAGAAAATGGTGATGATAGATTGCTGCATGCCAGCACAATAAGCTGTAGGTAAAACATTGCTTTAGTCCCTGACCACCCACCCATTATGTTGTTTGGCTGGTGTCAAAGTAAACAATGATTGGTTGCCCCATTTCTAGTCTGTGGCTGCACTGCAAACACACCAGTTCCACCAGTCATGTAGACCTTCATTCAATGACAGGCCTTATCAAATCATATAACACAAAGCACGATGATGAGTGTCTCTGTTTGTCCCTCCCACCGATCCCATACTTGTTGACATACAGCTAAGTGTCCATACCGTGTCATGCTAAGACCACCTTGCCTGGGCATTTCAGCTTTTGCCCTTTACCTTGTATGCCGGTGTTTGTGCTTTGATGTGGTCAACCAGATGACTAATGAGTGAGGGGGATTAGGGTTGAGTAATCTGTTTGCATTTGTAAGCCGCTTGTGTTGCTTGGGACAGTGAGACACCAATGGCTTATCTATATGCACGCTACTGCTTGTGAAATGTTTGTAATTTTTATTGTCTTGTTACCTGCTCATTGAAAAATACCGGGTTGTTAGATGAAGCTGTGGCCTGGGAAGCAGATTATTATAGGGGTGTTTTATATAGCAAAAAATTAATCGTTCATGAAAACAGCAAGTTATTAGGTGAAGCAGGTTTTAAGGAGGCTGGTTGATAGACGGTGATTACTGATCTTAGGACAGAGGTGCTGTTAGGATGACAAGGTTATCCTGGTTTGAACCCGGTGTAGTGCAATTTTTTGTTCACATTTGTCTTTTCATTCTTTTAATATTTTGTTCCTTTTTGTGATTGGTTTTGTAAGATGAACAAACTAATTTTAAAAAACAACAAAAGACATCTTCATGAAAACATAAACAAACAAATAAAATGGAAGTTTGATGAAATCAGTGAACCTCTGTTGGACTGAATAGACTTTCAAAGTAAGTTCTTCTTTTAAACTTATCGTTCTTCAAACGGCTCTTAACACTAGTACCCAAAAGAAATAGTTTAAAATTGTTTAGAGAATATACTGGAAGCCTCTTTCCTCCCAGGCAAAATGAAATTTCTATCAATACAAAAGTATTTTTCAAATGTGTTACATGTCTAAAGCAGTCTATGTCCGTATCTTACTTTGACTTGCCTTCTAAGATATGAGAGGGATACGTTGAGCTTTGGTACAAATGAATAAGTTTAGGCAACTATTGTAACGTAGTCAAAGAGCTACAATAATTTCACATTTGTATAAGATTTCAATTTTTGTCACATCCTTCACATAATCTTTTGAAGTAGAATGTCTGAACGTTGGATTCAGATCTGAAAACATTTTTTCCTTTCAGTCTGAACTTCAAAGAGATTTCCGTGAGCTTCGGAAGACTGTTGAGAATAATGGATGGATGAAACCACAACCACTTTTTTTCATCTTGCACTTTCTTCAGCTTATTTTCTTTGAGGCCTCGGCTGTAGGAGTCTTGTGGTATTTCGGCACCAGTTGGCCAGTTACAATATTGGCAATGTGTTTGTTAGCAACAGCACAAGTAAGCATGACTTTTTATAGCACAATAGCTTAAACATAATATATTAAAGTTATGTAATTTATGCAACAGGGAAAATGTTTTCTCATCACAGTGGAGTTGGAAGACATTGACACTCTGGTTATTATTGACCTGCTTTTGCTTAAATGGCAATTTTGCCTAAATGCCTCATGTTTTTACTTCTCAACCACTTCACATTTAGGTGGTCACTTCTGTATTTCTATATTTGCTCTAGTTAACTATCTGTCATTAGATTTATATGAGTGTTTTTGAATTCATTCCTTGTAGGCTCAGGCAGGCTGGACTCAGCATGATTATGGTCATCACAGTGTTTTTAAGGATATGAAGACGGCTCATTTTTTTCATCATCTTGTTGTAGGATTTCTCAAGGTGAGTAATGTTTTTGAGAAAATATCCAAATTTGTATTGTGATTTTCAATAGGCCGCCAAACCATTGGGGACAAGTTTTAAAGAATTTTTACAAAGATTTTGTATTTGTTTAATATGGTGTACACTCAGACAAAAAATATCCCATGAATAGACATGATGATTTTGCACGACAGGTTTTTACTCTTGATTGTTGTATTCTTAATTCAGTACATTGTGTCATTTGCTTCAGACATTAGTTGAGTTTTAATGAAATAAATTTAGCCATGATTGTATCTCCAGCAGTGGCAGCTGTTGTTCACATATTCTGTGTGACATCTTCAAAGCACAAAGTCATTTAATTTTGATTTAAGTGAAGAAAATGTTGAAGGAAAGTTGAAGGAAGGTGAAAAAAGATTGAGGCTTAATGCCGTCCTTTCTTACTACTTTTCCTCTCTCTTCCTTTCTTTCATCCCTTCTGCCACAACTTTCTGAGCCCCTGAGCCCAAGGCTCAGTTGTGTCCAGGAAGGTCTAGCATCCAGCACAAATCATGTTGTCAAAACTTTATAAAGGATCTCTAAATCACTTGACTTGTTATGGTGATCCCATCTTGGGATAAGCCGAAGGAAGAAAGAAAAGAAGAAGAAAGTATCTAAAAAGAATTTTTTTAGTATTTTACATTGCTATGTATACTAGTCTATCTAGATCTGTATTTAATTCCTATGTCATTCAGAAAAAAATCATTTCTCAAACTGCTCTTTTTCATGTGTATTAATTGTGACAAATTTTTATCTGATTACTTTTATTCTTTTGAAATTACGATCATTTTACTTTTTTCTGTTTGTTGGTCTTATTAAAACACCTTCTGATATGAAATGTAAATTTTCTTGTGTGTGCTTTTTACACCACAATTTTGCTTCCCTGAATTTTGTTTATAATCAGGACACAACTGTGCCCTCTAAGAAATAACGGGAGAAATTTTAAATATATATCATGTAAAAGCGTCAAAATATTTGATTGTTTACATCTACAGGGTGCTTCCTCTCATTGGTGGAATTTCCGTCATTTTCAACACCATGCCAAACCCAACATGATCAAGAAGGATCCTGACATTGATGTGGCATATCTCTTTTTGCTGGGTGATTACATCCCAAAGGAATGGGGCAAACGAAAGAAGGGCATCATGCCCTATCAGTGGCAGCATAATTATTTTTTCTTATGTAAGTCTTTGCCTTTCTCTGTCACGTTCTCTCTTGATTGGCTGGTTCTAAAATTGTGGTGCATGAAATTCTTTGCCTGCCTCACATAAAGACTTGTTTCATAGGCAAAAATACAGTTTTCCCATTTCTAGGAGTATCTAGAGCATGTGTTATCTGGAGGTGTAGAAAATAAAGATAATTTAAGAAATAAGCTCTTTGTCTATGCAATTTGTAAAAAGGAGGTGATTTCTTGACACAGCACAGATAGAAATGTCATTTAAAGAAGACAAAAAATCCTTTAATGTCCCAAGGGCAATTTTTCTTTTGGTTTCTATCGAAAGAAGACTGAGAAGAAACCATATTTTGGCAACAATCTTTATCAAACTTTACAAGAGCGTGATTCTGTTTATTTCCACAGTTGGGCCACCCATGTTGTTGCCAGTGTATTTTCATCTGGAGATTATTTACTTTTGTATCAAGAGGAATGATTGGCTGGTAAGCATGATAGGCTATATATAGACTCATGTAGGCTGATTGGCTGGTAAACCTCATAGGCTATATATGTAGACTCATGTAGGCTGATTGCCTGGTAAGCATGATAGGCTATATATGTGTAGACTCAAGTAGACTGATTGGCTGGTAAACATGATAGGCTGTATGTAGACTCATGTAGCTTGATTGGCTGTTAAGCATGATAGGCTATATGTAGACTCATGTAGGCTGATTGGCTGGTAAGGATGATGATAGGCTATATGTAGACTCATGTAGGCTGATTGACTGGTAAGCATGATAGGCTATATGTAGACTCTTGTAGGTTGATTGGCTGGTAAGCATGATGATAGGCTATATGTTGACTCATTTAGGCTGATTGGCTGGTAAGCATGATAGGCTATATGTTGACTCATTTAGGCTGATTGGCTGGTAAGCATGATAGGCTATATGTGGACTCATGTAGGCCGATTGGCTGGTAAGCATGATAGGCTATATGTGGACTCATGTAGGCTGATTGGCTGGTAAGCATGATAGGCTATATGTGGACTCATGTAGGCCGATTGGCTGGTAAGCATGATATAGGCTCCAGCATGGCTGTAGTCTGAATTCAAATCTATTTATCACAACGTTGGATGATTTAAGAATGGCACTAGTTGAAGAATGGAACAGCCTGGACCAGGAAAGAATTTACCAGCTAGTGCGTTCCATGCGACGCCGAATCCAATGCTGCATAAATGCTTGAGCGGGGCATATTCCGCATTGAAATTTTTTAAGAAAGGAAATGTGATTAAAAATCAAACAAAATCAAACAAAGTCTATCCATTTGAATAGTCGTTTTCCTTACATATTTAAAATAATAGTTGAAAAAAATTTCAGCAAAACTTGCAACTTTCTGGCAAATTTTGGACATATCAGTACATGTATGTTGTTCCAGTGTTTCTAGCCCTTGAAAATCTTTTCCTGTTTTTTTTTTTTCAGGATTTTGCAATTTCAATGGCCTTTTTTTACCGCATCGGTTACCTGTTTGGCCCATTTTTTGGAGGATGGGGAACATTTATGTTTTATATGGGAATGAGGTGAGATAAATGTATAGCTAAAACGTACAGTAGTGCTCACCTATAGTGGCACCCGCTACAGCGGGACCATGCCTACAGCGGGACCTTATGGCAATCCCTTTTTTTTTCTTCATATTAACTCTATTATCTGTTCTTGGGTTTAGCGGGACAAGGTAAGGCCCAAACATGGATACAGCGGGGTGGTTGAGCAAGCTTTGGATAAACTTTTTAAAAAAAATAGAACATTGTTTTTCTTTCTTTCCTTCTGTCTTCCTTTTTTTTTTTTTTTAATAGTAAGCCTGACATCGGTTACCAAAGTAATGTCGTCAGCCTGCAACTACTCTAGGTTGTAGCTATAGGCCAAACCCTAATATGGGCCCCTTTTGGCGCTCACTTAGTGGGGTCAGGAATAAGGGTGTGTGTGTGTGTGAAGGGGGTGGTGACTGTATGTGGTCTCAAACTGGCCAGTCAGTGTTTGCGGCACTGTTATTGACTAGCTAGGCTTAGTGATGAGTGAGAGGCACCTAAGCCTTGACGAGATTCAAGTTATCTAAAATGCCAGTAAACACTGTTTTACGTACCGGTTAATGAGGGAAATGGGTGAAGCAAGGGGATTACTGTAGAATGGGCAAGTGACCAATGTGTGGATATTTGTAAGACAGTGTATTTGTGTGTGAGAGGGTTTTTTGTTTGTTTGTTTGTTTGATTGTTTTTTTGGCGAGGTTAGATCTAGGACTAGAGATTGAATGGGGCGTGGCTTGTTTAAAGAAAGAAGAGGGAGTGACATCAACACAGTGCATCCAGACACAGACCACAGCTTTCTCTATACTCATAGTCATAGAGTATAGAGAAGGCTGTGCACAGACCTAGACCCTCTGCGTTCCTATAGCGGGAACATGCCTACAGCGGGATTTTTCTTCTGGAACGGGAAGTCCTGCTAAAGTCATGTTCTATTGTATTACATAAAGGAGTCTGCAAGGGGAGATAATTTGACTGAGATTTACCAGAAGAAAAATCGGGGATAGGGGAACAATTGTTTTATATGATCATTGAGGTGAGGTGAATAACCAGAAATAGAAATCATGTCTATTTTAGTCTGCAAGGGGAGATAATTTGACTGAGCTACACCAGAAAACAAAACGGGGGATAGGGGAACAATTGTTTTATATGATCATTGAGGTGAGGTGGATAACTAGAAATAGAAATCATATCTATGATAGTGTGCAAGGGGAGATCATTTGACTTAGCTTCACTGGAAGAAAAAACGGGGACAGGGGAACAATTGTTTTATATGATCATTGAGGTGAGGTGAATAAGTAGAAATAGAAATCATATCTATTATAGTGTGCAAGGGGAGATAATTTGACTGAGCTACACCAGAAGCAAAAACGGGGATAGGTGAACAATTGTTTTATATGATCATTGAGGTGAGGTGAATAACTAGAAATAGAAATCATATCTATTATAGTCTGCAAGGGGAGATAATTTGTCTGAGCCACACCAGAAGAAAAAACGGGGATAGGAGAACAATTTTTTTGATATGATCATTAAGGTGAGGTGAATAACTAGAAATAGAAATCATGTCTATTTTAGTCTGCAAGGGAAGATAATTTGACTGAGCTACACCAGAAGAAAAACCGGGGATAGTGGAACAATTGTTTTATATGATCATTGAGGTGAGGTGAATAACTAGAATAGAAATCATATCTATTATAGTCCGCAAGAGGAGAGAATTTGAGTACACCAAAAGAACAAATTACCAAATTATGATCACTTTAAAATGATGCTTAAATGTTTCAATGAAAAAATTAGAATCAGAAATTCGCACGTTGACATTAATACTCAGATAATCTGAGTCAGTCAGCCAATTTGGAGACTAAGACTAAGACTAAGATGAAGTACAGTAGAACCTGCTCAAGTCGACTTTGCTGGGACTATTGGAATCACATCGAGTAAAGAGAAAGTCGACATAAGAGATTGCAGTAGATTTGAAGGGGACAGAGAAAAATACTTTGTACTGTTAAATTTGTTGCCTCCCTTGAT
>JAOYNN010147258.1:0-11238 GCA_025770095.1 Goniobranchus kuniei | reverse complement strand
TTTTTTCTGGTTTCGGAGACGATTATCCCTGTTGTCACTAATCCTGATATAAGTTTTAGCTATAAATCAGACCACTGCATGATTTCATTAGATTTAAATTTTTATTCAAGCCAAAGAAGGAAGTCCCTGTGGAAATTCAATAGCTCGTTATTAAGGAATGAGGAGTACATATCTATAATTAAAGAAACTATAAATAACTTCAAGATACAGAATGCAGCACTACCTATTGATTCCACTTATCTCTTTTTTTTTACTGTTTCAAAGTAAGTCTATTTTTGACCGGTGTCCCATGTAATCAGCTTATCTGGCAGTACAACAAAACTGAGAAAGAAATGCAAAAAGAGAAGAGGGAGAAAATAGAGGCCAGAGAGAGAGCAGAGAGAGACTAGAAGGGGAGGAGACTGACCACAGGGATAGGAGCTGACCCTGGCTTGGAAAAGATACTCCACTACTGGTCTGAGTGCTAGTAAGCACATTTGGTTGGTTGTCTCTTGAGTGATATGAGCCAGCAGAGGGGGACTTTTAAGTATTTGACCGGAAAGTGTACGAGGTTATGACTGTTTGCCTCGAAGCAGGGTACAGTCCTACATTTAAGCCTCTACTTTGACTGGATAGGAAGCTTGACTGTGGAGAATGTGAGGGGAATGAACGACTGTTTTGGTAGCCTGAATGCTCAGACTGACCACTGTAATTATCATGAGCACCAGCAAGGTATTGAGTTTGGTACGGCAGGGTTGAGATGCCACTCGAGTACTGAGTCTGTCCAGATAAAACTGATTTTGGATTGAATTGTTTTGAGGTGTCTGACCTGAAGTTGGGAAAGGTGCAGCATTCGGGGTTGTGAGAGACTGCCTTTGTCCCGTTGAGGGATAAGCAGACTGGCTAGCAGGATACTGTCCAGGAAATGTAGAAGTTTGCTGAGGCTGTTGATTTGTACTATGAATAATGGATCCTCTTTGATGATTTCGAAATGAAGGTACTCTATTGAAATTGGTATGGGAGGAGCTGCTTGCCATGTTGTTTGACACATCATTTTGCTAGAGGTGATGGAGCCTAGGAAAACAGAAAAAACAAAAACAGAACATCAATCAAGGTCTAAAAAAAACCTTCCATAACCCAAAGCTTCTTTTTTAATAAAATTCTGTTGGGTTTTTTTACAATAATACTTTGGCAGGGTTTACAGCCATTGCATTTTCATTTATGGAGAGAAGCCTCTTCCCACAGTTGCTAGTCCATTGCTTGACAAGGTAACAGCTTTCTGAAAACAACATAAGGTATCCCCATGTAGGTTATATTGTCATCTCCTTTAACTGATCTCTGTAAATCCTGATTAATATATGGATGCGATCAATTTTAAGCATTGAAACCAGAAACTTAATTTCAACTGAATGTCAAACCTGAAAATTCATTCTTTTCTTGCCAAGGGGCTACAATTTAACTTTTAATTAGTCTTAGTCTTAGTCTTCAAATTGACTGACAGACTCAGATTATCTGAGTATTAATGTCAACGCTTGAATTTTTATTTATGCCTAAAATATCTGAGTTAGTATGTAGTTCTTAAAGTGATATTGTTTCTTGAAATCTTCAATACTATTACTAAGTTTCATTGTATTTGGTAGGCTATTCCACAATCTGATTGTACAAGGAAAATAGGAGTACAGGTATTCTATTATAGCACTATGTGTACACATTCATGCAATATCATGTAGGGGAAACGTTACAAGTGTGTGAACATATGTGTTGAATTAAAAGTTTACCTTTTAAAACATTTGAATTTGGATCTATGAACAAAAGGACCAGGTGGTTTCTCTCTTTAGGTGGACTATACTGAAGGGAGAGAAAGACCTAAAGGGTTTGAAAAATGGAGAGCTTTGGGCTCATCACTCAGTTTCGGTTTTCTTGACAGCATCTTAGTGTGCACAAGCAATTAATTTGTTTGCTTGATGTTATAAGGCTCCTTTTGACTGTATTGTGTAACCTAAGCACCCATGGAAAAAGTAAGATAATAACCTAGTTAAAGTTAAAGAGAGGACAAATGTAGTTGATATGACCATTTACCCCTATGGTGAATTGCATACCATTGATTAAAAAAAAATCTCTTTCCATAAAAGCTGCTGCCATACATTGAAAAGGTGGCTATTCAGAACCAGCTTTAGTTCATGGCAAATGACTGATTGCTGATGCCACATAAGCACATCCGCCTCACATATTGAGAACGGGAGATGGAAGTAACTCTGGACAATTAGCTCCAATAGACTCATTCACAAAGTGTATCACAAATAAGTGTCTGTGAAACACCTATGCTAATTTTGGGTCACAGGGTTGAAAAGTGATTAGAGGTTGATAGAGTAAAGTGTCCCGAGGCTGAAAGTGACAATTTAGTCAAGTGCAGGACAACTGTTGGAAACATAAGACATTGACTAGCCCCTTGCTCAATCATCCAGTATATATATTGTTCATGCTCTACTGAATTACGCCCACTGCGTCCTTCATTTCATGTGGACCCTTCTGCAATGCAAATGCTTACCACCAATATTATTCCCAGTGCAAAAAACATTCCAATCAACATCAAGATTAATACCTGAGCTGAGATTCTATGATATTGGTCCTAGAGGCGTCAACTCCGTGGATGGAGATGAAATTGAGTCATTGATCTGTCATACAAATAAGGGAAAGGGAAAATCACAGTGGTTTCCAATAAAACATTCTCAGAACATCGTTATAAGATCCTAAAATTTTCTAAATGCGAGAGATGAACAAAAATACATGCCACACCTTAGCAAAATTATTAGATATAATTAATTATTATATTATAATATACCCCCAAGGAACAAAAATGTCTTTTCAAGGTCCAAAATGAAATTCCAAGATAGTGTGTCCAGACATTCAAGCGAGTTTGGAAGACTCACAGCTTACAGATCCGGCAGTAATGGAGACATTCGCAAAATTTTACAGAATCATTTTCACCATGACATTATTCGCATTCAATATGAATGACAATATTGGTGCTCATTGGGGAAATTGCAATTTAAATGCACTTTCATTTGGCATTTACAGACAAAAAATCTTAACAGGATTTTAAAAATATGGCCAAGTGTAATTTGGGTTCACCTGTGACACCAGGAATCCAAATGAGGGGCATCACGACTAGTTTTGTCTTGCTTGCTTTTGAATGCTCATCGGGCAAATTTGCTGAGCACACCTTAACATGTCAATAGAGAGGGGCAGGCTTGCTTCCAAGTTGTTCTCGACATGTGACACCCCAAGTAACATGCAACTTACACTACATTCTAATTTCATATGTACACCACAGCAGAACCATACATGGTTTTGATTATACTTAGTACAAATAAGTCAATTGACATAATAATGAAACATTTTTAGCAAAATATTGATTCACTAAATAAAAAGAATGGTTTAACAAGAACTTTAAGAAGATAGTGGTCTGCATTCCACTTTTTAGCCAAATCATTATCTTTGTTTTAATTTGTAAAAAGAAAAAAAGAACTGTAAAAATCCCCCCAAAAAACAAAAAACAAGCAACTCAAAGTCTGTTTTCTGACTCATGCTACTTCCTTATCTTAAGATAAGTAACACTAAAATATGCTGTTCAAAAATTTATGTGTAATTTAATGTATTATTTTCACCTCTGAAGATGACATTTATGCAGCTCTCACAATTTCATTAAAACACTTATATACAGAGAAAGCTTTCACAGCAAAATGAGTAGACTAGTACTGCCAGTACCAGGCACAGCAAAATAGTTTCCTTTACAGTAAACTCCTGCAGTGGCTGTGAGCAATGAGCCACCCAAACCAGGGACAAATCTGGACAGCATTGTGACAGAGGATTTTTTTTTTTTAAAATCTGGAATAAAATGTTTACAGAAAATGCATGTCAAGAATACTCATCAACTTCTCCAGACACCATTCAAGAAGGACTAAAAATAATGGTAGTGTCAAGCCACATAGATTACATTAACACAGCGTCAATGGGCACAGAGAAGTGAGCTGTTTTCTTTTTCTTTGTTTTTGTTTGGTTGCTGTTCGAATTTTGGGGTAAGGTTTTCCATTTCTTAACTTTATTTTTTTACATCTGACGCTAAAAACATAATTAAATTCTTATTTGAAAGGTGTAAAACGATGGACAAATTCAATTCTGTAGGTATCTCTCTATCACACAATGCCTTTCACTACTTCAGGACAACGTCCTACTTGCATCCTTTTTTACACGATTTTGCAACCTCAGTTGCTCTAAACCTTAAGTAGGCCTACTGCAATTAGTGGATATGATTAAACAGGACATAAAAAGAGGTTTTAATTCATGTATACTTTTATACCAAAACCTTTCCTTATCTTAAATGTACAAAAATTTCTATAGTTTCTGACTTATAACCTTCAGCTGACAAGGGTGACAGATCTTGCAGCTCTGGTTCCTCTCAAGATTCTGCTTGTTAGTGCCTGCCATTGGTTTATGTTACTGGCCACAGTTCTTAACATCCTCCAGGTCTTGCAGGAGGATAGTTTGTACCCCTTTTTGAGATCATTAGCAAGTGTCATCGGGAGGGTTGTGATAGGTCACACTCGGTATGTTTTGGTGTCTGTTGTTTTGAAGTAGAGATTCATAGCTTTATTTGCTGGTATCGCAGAATTTCTTCTTAACATGCGTCCAAAAAGTTTCCACCTAGCTACAAGGATTTGTATCTAAATTAGCCTCTCGCTGCAATTTTCTCTAACATCTAATTCAAATAAATCGATGAGCGTACACCAAGCCCCAAATCGACGAAGATGATCGGAGGTTCTTTACACACATTCCGATAAAATGTGAATCATACATAGGCTAAGGGAGCTAACTCTGTGGCCTTTTTTTTTGAGTATATTTCTACTTGATATATTACCCGCTTTGTCACAACGACATCACAACTACCACAATATCTTAAATGCTACTGCCTCTACTCCCAATACTACTATTTCTATTGCTGATGATGATGATGACGACGGCTAGATAGTGAGGGAAATAATGATACACTACGCAATTTTGTAATACCCCACATCTAGATGTTGTGCACTTCAATGAATTCAGACTGTCAAAAACAAATCAAAACACGCAATAAAACCCAAACCCATATAAAAATTAAAACAAAACAAAAAACAAAACACCACAGCAAAACCAACAAAATACAAAAACAAAAACAAAAAACCCTCACCAACCGTCATGTGAAGGCACACCCTTCAGCTTGACCACAGACATGATTGTAGATACATATCCTCCTGACTGTCATTAAATGTACTAGATGTCATATATGCCAATCTGGGACATCCCCAGGAACAGTTTAACTACCAGCCAACGATCAAATGCTGCCATAAGAGAGAGAAACAACCTCAGTCAATACAAAACCTGGTCCGAAAGCAAGCACAGATTTCCTGAATTCTTGGTTAAAAATTGTAATGGATAAATCTGACTAGAAAAAGTATTTGATCTATTCAGGGGTATTCACTGGTTAAGCATACAAACATTAAGTTTAATTAAAAGAAAAAAAACAACAAGAAACAAACAAAAACAAAATAAAACGTATATGTACTAAATCTGTAAAACATTAAATACAAATGAAAGGACTTTGCCAAATATGAAAATCACATTAAATTGAAATTGAAACTCATTTGCTTATTGAAGAAAAGTAAATATGGCATTTATATAGCGCACGTTCCATGGCACATCCATGTCCACAGCGCTTTACAATGACATTTTACTCCTCTGATCAACTGCAACACATAACATTTAGAACAAGACTTGCAGCCTGTTAGGCGCGAACACATCTTTTTCAGACAGAGACAGCACAATCTTAATGGCCAGGTACTAATTCACACCTGAGTCAAGTGATGAATGCCAAGTAAAGTGCATTACCCAAGGACACAACGCCGATAACTATCATTTATGTGCCTGACCTCACATTAGCGAGGTTCGAACCTACGTGGCCATGCACGCTTAGGCCGACCATAGTGAAGCCTCTTGACTCTCAACTAATGCCAAGATGTATTCACCACTTAACCATCGACACCCACAATAACAGGAATTCAAAATCTGTATAAAAAGACTGGAAATTCACTGTTTCAAATTCTGAATTGCTTAATTTTCTGCTTCTGCTGATTGCAGTTTTTGACTATTATAAAGCACCAAGAACTCAAGGTCCAAGAGGTGTTTGTTGGCCCTTTGTAAACGCACACCAATTTTATTATTACAACCATGACAACAACAGCAACAAGCAGCATTGTCTAAGCAATGTGCTGGTAAAAGTATGGGCAATACATGGAGTAGCAATAGCAGCAGCAGCAGAGGTGGCCACCGCTATCACCTGTAGGCGCTTAAGTTCTACATTTTATTTTACTAGAAATATCATGAATTGGTTTAAATTGTATCTGTTATGCAGATCTCAGACTGTAGTGATCGACTACAATCACAAATCTCAGCAAGAAGATCTAACATATGATGTTCCTCAGAGTTCTGTTCTGGGTCCACTTTTCTTTCTACACTCCGCATTTAAGGGAAATCATCAGTGCATATGAAATAGACTTTCATTATGTACACAGATGACACGCAGCTTTATTTTCCTTTATGGTTGAATGACAAAGCCAAAGTTGTTAAAAGAGCCGAAGAATGTGTTTCGAAGATAAGAAATTGGATGATAGCCAATAAATTAAAATTGAATGATGACAAAATCGAAATTCTGAAAATTAAAAGACAATTTTCAAAGGACGACATTTCTATGACAAAACTGCAAGTTGGTGAAACTGAGGTACCCATAAATTCTACTGCGGTTAGAAATTTAGGAGTATTTGTGGATAGTGAGCTTTCCATGCAAGATCACATCTCTAAAATTATCAGGGTATGCAATTACCATATTCGTAACATTGCAAAAATAAGATCTTATTTAGATAGTGATGTAACTAAACTGCTTATGATAGCCTTTAACTTAGTCGGCTGGATAACTACAACCCTCTTTTGATGGGAATTCCAAGCTATTTACTTAACAGGCTTCAAAAACTTCAGAATAAGGCCGCTAAATTGGTGACTTTGAAAAAATCCAATATCCCAATCACCCCTGTATTAAAAGAACTCCACTGGTTTCGTGTCAAGTTTAGAATAGATTGTAAAATTGTTTGCTTTGTGCACAAATGCCTGAATGGAATGTCCCCCAATTATTTAAAAGAATTAATTACTCCTCATGTCCCAACTAGAACCCTGAGATCACAAAATTTATTTTTACAGAACATAAATTCTAAAAAATCAACTATTAGGGAGAAATCATTTTCTATGTCGGGCCCCAGTCTGTGGAATAGTTTGCTTATAAAACGGAGACCGGTCCATCTTTTGATAATTTTGAGAAAAATCTTAAGACAGAACTTTTTTGTGAAGCTTTTTAATTTTATTAGTGTTTATTTCGCTGTCCTATTTTATTATGTATGGTTATGATGTCCTGCAATTTAATTTTTACTATTATGATATGCTTTACATGAGATAAGTCTTAATGCTTGCTTCTGAGTATGCCTTTTATTGTAAATCATGTTAATTATGTAAAGCTCCATCGAGCACTCTCGAGTGGACGATAGGTGCTCTATAAGTAAATTTCTTTATTATTTATTATTATTGTTATTAGGCTCTGCTCCTGCTACTACTGCTATTCTCAACTATGAATCAACATACATCATTTCCTTTCAATTTAGCACAATGCTTATATAGTGCAAGATCTGTCTTGCATAACTTTTTTTATTTGTTTTGTTTGTTGTTTGGGGTTTGTTTTTTGGGTTTTTTTTGTTTGTTTTGTTGTTGTTTTTTTTGTTAATGCGAAACTGATTGATTTTAAAACTAGGGACAAGAAGGTAGGAGAAGGCAGACGAACACATTTGTTTTTTGTCATGTTTTGGTCCCAAAACTTACACTACAATGATCTTGTCGAGGGTGACGTGCTACCTATACGTAGCATTGATCCCTACATTTGAATAGTTGACCTATTTTGAAAGGAACCAATGTAAAATGACCCTAAGACCCCTTGCCGTGATTTGATTTGTTTCAAAATCCAACAAAACAAAGCGAAGGTATTGCTTTTTACGAGCGTTGTCCTAAAAAAGGAACCGGAAAATGGCCATAGATTCAGCATTTTCGGGTTGATTCTTATAAAAAGTTAAGACCGAGTACCTTGATCAATGTCATAATTTTCAACATAATTACCATTGCAATCAATGCATTTCTTTTATTGTGGGACCGGGGAGAAGTTGCCCTGCTTGAAGAACTCTCTGTCAAGTGACTGCAGCCAGTCTCACAAAGCCCCCACAAGCTCATCATTGTCGTAGAAGAGTCCCTCCCAGAAAGCCTTTTATTGATCCCAAAAGATGATAATCAGACGGTGCTAAGTCCAGACTGTGAGAGGGGTGAGGTAAAACTTCCCATCCGTTTCTCTGGTTCTAGCCATTGGTGACATTAAAGGTATGGGGAGTCACATTGTCATGTTGTAAAATAAAATCATGCCACAGATCAGTTGTTCTGGTCTTTTTCGGCATAAAGCTTCTCTGAGTCTGTCAAAAGTTTGTCAATATCTCGTGATGTTGATTGTTTGTCCTGCTTAAAGGACATCATGCAGAACACTTTGCATATCCCATGAAATTGTTGGCATGACCTTTTTCACTGATTTCTCACTCTTGATCTTTTTTGACATTGGTGAAGAGGGATGTCTCCACATCATGGAATCATGTTTTGTCTCTGGGGTTCAATGGTGTAACCAAATTTCATCACCCGATCTGTCCCAGGAAGTCTTAAGCAGGTATTTGGAGATCACTGCCCACATTCATGACATAAATATCAGATGGCTTTATTTCTTTTGACAGCAGAAATTGAATGACACCTTGACCTGCTGCTGTTGACCATTTTTCAATCATGATTTCAACGTACACAATTTAATATTGATAACTACTTAATTTTAGCTTTTGTATACATGACAATGTCTTAACTTTTTGTTTTTAGATTTGATAGGTTTTAATATAAAGCGCCTAGAGCTTGTATTTTATTCAAGAATAGGCGCTCTAGAAATACCCATAACTATTATTATTATTATTAGGGTGGCCATTTTTGCCATGGCGTTATTCCCGTTCAATATGAATGACAATATTGTGCTCATTGGGGAAATTGCAATTTAAATGCACTTTCATTTGGTGTTTACAGACAAAAATCTTGTCTGGATTTTAAAAATATGGCCAAGTGTCATTTGGGCTCACTTGTGACACCAGGAATCCAAATGAGGGGCATCGCGACTATTCTCGCCTTGCTTGCTTTCGAATGCTCATCAGGCACACTTGCAGAATGCATCTCAACATGTAAATAGAGAGGGACAGGCCTGCTTCCAAGTTGTTCCTGACAAGTGACACCCAAAAAAATAGGTAACTTACATCAGATTCTTATTTCATCATGTACACCACAACAGAACCATACATGGTTTTGATTATACCAAGTACAAATAAGTAAATTGACATAATAATGAAACATTTTTAGCTAAATATTGGTGCATGGAATGAAAATAAGGGTTCAACAAGAACTTTTTAAGAAGATAGTAGTCAGCATTCCACTTTTTAGCCCACTATTTTTTTAATTTGTAAAAAATATTAAAAAATGAAAAAGAAAAAAACCTGTACCTCAAATCTATGTTCTGGCTCATTTTATTTCCTTATCTTAAGATAACATTAGAACATAAGTTTATTTGTATTTTCATGTATTATTTGCACCTCTGAAGGTAACGATATGCAGCTCTCATAATTTCAGAAAAACCACTCGTATGCACTCGGGAAAAAAAGCAGATGTACCAGGAACAGCAAGTTAGTCTCCTTTACAGTAAACTCCAGCAGTGGCTGTGAACAAGGTACACCACCCAAACGAAGGACGAATCTGAAAAGCATTGTGATAGAGGATCTTATTTTTAAATAATCTGGAATAAATGTTTTTTCTGAAAACCCATTTAAGAATACTTATCAACGACCTTATGTGTCATGCAACATGACAGAGGATAAGTAAAAGTGAAGTAAAATGTGCTATTTTTTGCAAAAAAAACCTTGGCAATGCTATTCACTCGCATCCACCACAGGGGCCTTAATCCACACCTCCACCCCCCCCCACCCCCAAACTAAAAAAAAAATCCCTCGAGGGGTTTAAGGTAGTGGGATTAATGTAAAAGAGGTTGCTAACTCCAGCCAAAAAGTTAATTCTCTTTGGTATCGTCTTAATCACTTATCGTTATGGTGGAAGTATGCATCATATCAAGGCTGATACCTTAACTTCCCCGTAATGGAAACATGCAGCTAAACGTAGGACGCAAACTATTTTTATATGTGGCAGCTATCTTGTGTGACGTCAGACCTGTGCCCCATTGCCTAAGGCAAGCGCTCGCAAACGGTTTTCCGTTTTCTTTAGGCAAGAGCCCGTTTTCTTCCGTCCGCTGCGGCACTCTCTAACGTTAGGTAACGATTTTAGGAGGTAGTGCGCTGTGAACTTTTCAAGATGGCAACTACCATTGTAAGATTTTTGGCTCTCTCTCGTCTGCAGTGTTTTGATATGGGTGCCGCCATCTCGGATCGACCTAAGGTGGAGGGTATCGAACAGTGTAATTGGAACAGATGGTTTATTTGATCGACTGGAATTTAAGTTGATGTTTTTTTGCATTTGGTCGTGCAACTGTTGAATATTGCTGATCAACAAGATACAATAAAACAGGCAAAACATGCTTTCGTTGTTATTTTGTTATGGTTAGCGTTTCACATTTGTTGATGAAATATCGTTAATCGCATTTCAAAAAACGTTCACCGAGAGCATGTCGATGCCTAGAGAAAGAGCGCCAGCGGCAAACTGTTTTCCCTTAGCGGAGAGCACTCGCTCTGACGTCACACAAGATGGCCGCCACATCTAAAAATAGTTAGCGCCTTCTACGTTTAGCCGCATGTGTTAAGGAAATCCTCCCCTCAAACAAGTTTACAATCTATACACATTTAGAACCAAGGGACAAACAAGAAGGAAAAACCCTTCCAGATCTAGGCACTACTCTGCTATTGATGTCCCAACCACCATGATGGATATTTACTTGACAACTCACGAAAGTCTTGGCCAGATAATTTTGTCCTTCAACCTTTTTTTTCCGGCTAAAACCTATTTTTTCATCTCACTTTTTTTTTCGTCAGCTCCCCCCCCCCCTTACCCCCCAAA